>JAOEHY010028530.1:0-83725 GCA_025447955.1 Psilopsiagon aurifrons | reverse complement strand
GTGGTGTGGGGCTGGCAGGGGCCGGGGAGGTGGGGACTGCTGGGCAGCACCACGGCGGTACGAGCGGGGCGTCCGGCGGCCGAGCCAGCCAGAGGCGCGGCCATGGCTTCCATTGCTTCTTACGAGAGCCTGGTGCACGCCGTGTCCGGGGCTGTGGTGAGCGAGTGGGTCGGGGCTTGCGGGATCGCTGCGAGCGGTGTCCGGTGGGGGAAGGGGGCGTCTCCGCCGCCGTTGGAGGTGACGGGCCCGAGGCCGAGGGGTCTGGTCGGTGATGTGTGCCCGGGCCAGCGGGGAGGAAGGGCGGGCGAAGCAGCCGGGCCGGCAAGGTGGGGGCCGTGCGGAGGTAACCCTCCGCCTTAAGCCTTTGTTTGAGGGGCCACCGGAGGGGAACCCCGCGCTTGAAGGGAGGCTTCGAGGGTGTGGAGGCGGGGTAGCCCGGCTGAGGTGGGACCAGGCCCTGCACGGTCACAAGGAGAGGGGTTGGGGTGAGGGCACCTTAGCACCGAGACCCAGCTCTGCCACTCACTCCGTAAGAGCGCGCTTGCAAGCCCCCCGGTGTGTTTGGATGTGGGGTTTAATGAACCTTGAGAATGGCTCTGCTCCTGAGCAGCCGGAGCCTCCTCTGAGCCCCGTAGGAGCTGTAGGTGTGCTCCCTCAGACAGTGAGCATCCAAGCATCTGAAGTTGGGCACCTAATTAGCAATGGAAACTTAAGCCTCTCAGAAGTTCAGGTAAAGGAACATCTTCAGCTATGCAGTGTAAGAATTGTACTGGACATCTGCCTTCTGCAATTGTCTCATAAGTCATAGAATCACAGACTGGTTTGGGTTGGAATGGATCTTAGAGCTCATTCGGTTCCAACCCCCTGGCATGGGCAGGGATGCCTTCCACTAGACCAGGTTGCTCCAAGCCCCATCCAGCCTGGCCTTGAACACTGTAAGGGATGGGGCAGCCACAGCTTCTTTGAGCAATCTGTGCCAAGGTCTCACCACCCTCACAGGGAAGACTGTTTTCCTAATGTCTAATCTCCCCAATTCCAGTTTAAGTCCATTCCCCCTTGTCCTGTCACTGCACGCCTCTGTAAGAAGTCCCTCTCCAGGTTTCTTGTAAGGCCCCTCTAGGCACTGGAAGCTGCTCTGAAGTCTCCCTGGAGCTTCATTCTCCAGGCTGAACAAGCCCAGCTCTCTCAGCCTGTCTCCGTCGGAGAGGTGCTCCAGCCCCCTAAGCATCTTCGTGGTCCTCTAATACTTAGAAGTTGTGAAGGATAAAGTAATGCATAGGTGTTAACCAAAGCATAAAGCAAGCACAGTGCAGCTAGAGGAGGTTTGTATGGATTATTGAATTCAGTTTTTCATATGACATTTGTAAATTAAGAAATAGTGTTTAATTTCTGTAGATTTTGTTGTATGCTCAAATGACTGCTAGCTCTGCATATAGCAAACCCAGCTTGTGCTTGCAATAGCTTGAGAATTTTAGCGCAATGTAGCATTTTGGACCGGATGTACTGACGGATTTCAAGCAAGCTGATGCAGCTGTATTCTTGGGTTATTCCAGACTGGCAAGAACACCTAAACTTGTGATTTGGCAGTTGCCAATGTACTGTTCCGTCCTAACCTCCTGGTCTAATTTGAGTCCTTAGAAGAACTCTCTGTAGGATGAAAGTTACTAAACGTTATTGAACAATAAGGGCTGATTTTAAAGGAAAAAAATACTTTAAAGGTTTTTTGTCTTTATAATAAATAAACATAGAGTTATTGTCTGCTCTTTGAAGTGTTTTATGTCTGCTTATTTAAGTATCAAAGGCAGTGGTGATTTTGTTTCCTCTTTCAAGAAATGGAACTCTCGAGTGATCTTGTTATTGAAGTAGTGCTTGCTCTCCTTTTGCTGGTCTGTACAGAAGCTGGTAACAACTTCTAGCCCTCACTGTTAGGTTTTCACTCTCATCTCCAGATCACTATAACCAATCTGTGCTTCTGACGAAATTTTGTGTTATGGACCAAACTTATAAATCCAGCCATAAATTTTAAACGCATAATGAAATGGTATCTCAAGTCCCTTGGTGGTGTTAGTGAATTTAATAGAAATTCACAATTGTACTTGAAGGTGTTTATATGTCAGCAGTGATGTTGCTATGACGGAAAACAGAGCCTTTTGGAGCTGTTGGACTTCAGTATCCTTGCACAGGAGTCCTTTATGAACTGCCTTGTGCTGGATACCTTGATATCTTTTTGTCATAGTAAAGGTGTACTTAGCAATTTAGAGATTTGTTTACTGCTGTAATATATACATCTTGATAAGATCTTTGATGCGGGTACCAACTGTTCTGATATTGTCTCACCATTTGCTTAAATTATTATAAAGAACACTGATGTGCAGATGTGATGCAAGAATTTAAAGAAAGAAAAAGTAACCCACAGAACTGTCCTGACGTAATGAGTCAGAAGAACATGCCAGATCACAACATGATAGTTTTTGTTTCTATTCAGCTATGGTCAAAGTTCATATATTTTGTAGGCTGCCTGGTCAAACCTGAGACAACTGAATAATTCTGTGAGCAGCAGAAAAATCAGGGCTTGATTTCCTGTGAGCTTTAATTGAATTACAGAAGTATTCTTCAGCTCTGCATAAAGTAGACCTTCCTGTTACAAAAGCTGTAGGAATGAGAATTTTATAAGCATATAGTGGGAGTAGTCAAGCTGCTGTTATATATATATATATTAATTATTGTTATTTTATAGAAAATCAGACTTTAGGCTGTATACCTCTCCCTGGCAGCAGTTGCCTCAGTCCATTGGTTCTGCCTGCTTACTGCCGCCTCTTGGCTACTGCACGGTTGTTTATGTGGTGCTGTTGCTCCGCAGGAAACTGATCAGACTAAAGAAATAGCCCAGTGGAAAAAGTTGTTTATTCAGTTACATTAGTGTCCTTCTTGCATCATTGTGTAGGTGCCCAAAAAGTTATGCCACCAGAACAGAGGAGGAAGAGATGCAAACACAGTTGACCAAGAGCTGGGATTGCTTAAGCCAGTTTATACCTGTCCTAGTGATTATCCAGCAGTAGCATGACTTGGCTTGGCAAGCTACCAAGATTCAGTGCCTACAGAGAGGTGGTGGGAAGGCAGACAGTGAGGCCTCACCCTTTCAACAGTACAGGGTCATGCATTTCAGTATATGTTCGTGAAGTCAGTAATAGGAGTTACTTTTCTTGCTTGTCTCAAGTGTGATCAGTAAGGAATTTCAGCTCATCTCGAGGTGTTTTGTTGCTGGGGAAAGGGCTGGTCTTGCTCCTTTCCTTTTCCTTTACTTTCATCTATGAAATCGTGTCTTCTCCATATGATGTTTCTTGAAGTCTCCTTGCCATATAGTTCAGCTGTTCCATTTATGAAGCTAGGAGAAAACTGCTTTTCTGAGTTTCTTTCCCTCAGTTTAGCAAAAGGAGGGGAGAGGATACAAATTACCTTTTGTTGGCAGTAATCTGTTAGATCAGCTGACTTATCTCTTGACATTCTGTTGGGCAGCTTTGTATGTGTTTTAAGCCAGTTTGAGCCTGTAAGGCTCATTGCATGGGAGTGATTCAAACCTGCATCCGGGGTGGCTCAGACTTCACGTTATGAAGCATTTCTTTACTGAGAGGGTGGTCAAATACTGAAACAAGCTTCTTAGGCAGGTGGTTGATGCCGCATCCCTGTTGGTGTTCAAGAGCTGTTTGAAAAATGCCCTTAATAACATGCTTTGACTTTTGCTCAGCCCTGAAGTGGTCAGGCAGTTGCACAAGGTCATCATTGAAATATGCTATTCTGTACCTATTTGTCCTGTGTGCCACCACCCCAACTATTTCCTCATTACCGTTTTCTGCTTTTGAATGCAAGTGTCGATGTTGCTGTAGGATGAATTGCCTTGAGAGTACAATTCAGGATAAATCTCACTTCAGGAGGGTGAAAACAGGATAAATTGAGCAGGGAAAGGTTGGAACTTGCAGTGGCTGTGTAGTATTGTGGCTGTTCCGTGCGTAAGCGTGTGCAGTTGAGTTTTGAGGTTGGTTTCAGAGTTGCTGTAATGCAGCTGTCATTAAGAAGTATATTTTGGCTCTTTTTTACACTTGTTTTTGTGCTGTCTTCTAACCAAAATTTATTTTTTGTAAGCTTTTAGTCAGATGAGTGTATTAATCCTATTTGTTGTGCAGCTGTGCACACTGTAGGTGCTGAGAATGAGCAGACATGGAACAAGAATGTGGGAGGGCAGTATCAACCCTTTTGACTAGAGCCCAGACTAAATTGGTTAAAATAACCAGGTAATTATGGCCAAGTGTTTCCTTTCAGCTGCTACCTGGTGTTATGAAAGCTGGAAATACTTAAGTCTTGTTAAGACTTCAACCAGGAGTTGTCTTAGTGAGGAAACACCACCTGAAAAATAATCCTCTTGCTGGTTGTAGAGATTGGCCCAAGCAGCCTGCTCCAGAGCTGGAGTGTTTCCAGAGCCCTATACTTGCTTAAATGTATGGCATTTTTAGCTCTAGGAAAGCTGAAGTCACATTGTGCAGTCTGCCCTGTACAGTTTGCTTTACACACAGTCCTTGTGTTACTAGCTGTGTGCTGGAACTTGCCTCTGTTTAAATGCTTAGCATGGCTACTAACAGAAAAGTGCCACAGCTTTAGCAGCCACTTAATGCATTTAACACTAGTGTACAGTGTTAACAGGTTTTCCACCAAGCCTGGGTCTTTTTGAGTTAGATATCCTTTCCAAGAGCTGTATAATATTAATGCTAGAGTACTAAAGAGGGAGGAAGCTAACTGACTGCAGGGAGAGATGGGGCAACAACAAATGTGTGGTGCAGTTGGCACGCCGGAGGGAAGGGATGGGATCCAGAGGGACCTTCAAAAGGGCATTTGCAATACTTAACCCTGTTGTAAAGGAGAGTGACCGCCTGCTTTTCCATTTAGAGGCTTTAAAGTTTGGATCACATAGGAAGTGAAAAGGGTGTTGAATTCACAAGAAGTGAATCTGGTACACCTAGGCCATGTAAATGCCTCTATGCAAACATACGTAGCATGGGGAATAAGAGGCGTTAGAGGTGTGCACACACCTGCAGGGCTATGATCTTACTGGCGTCCCAGAGATGTGGTGGGATGGCTCCTATGACTGGAGTGCTGGAATGGAAGGATACAAGCTTTTCAGGAAGGACAGGCAGGGTAGATGAGGAGGGGGAGTCACCCTCTCTGTCAACGGCCAGCTGGGGTACATGGACATCTGCCTGGGGGTGGATGAAGAGCTGATTGACAGTTTATGAATCAGATTAAAGGGAGGTGAGGGATAGGGGACATTAGGCTGGGGATCTGCTACAGGCTGCCTGACCTTTAGCAGGAAGACTGCACGGATGAGGCCGTCTGTAGACAAGATAGGAGCAGCCTCGTGTTCACAAGCTGTGGTCCTCATGGGGGAGTTCAGCCATCCCACTATCTGATGGAGGGACAACACAGCAGGACATAAATAATCCAGGAGGTTCCGGGAATGTGTTGGTGAGAACTTCCTTCTCCAAGTGACATAGGAGCCAAAGAGGAGAGGGCTATTGCTAGACCTTGTTCTCACTGGAAAGCAAAGGCTGGTGGGGAGTGTGAAGATCAAGAGCAGCTTTGGCTGTAATGATCATGAAATGCTGGAGTTCAATATCCTTACGGCAGCAAGGAGGGTGCATAGCAATCTTGATACCCTGGTCTTCATGGGAGCATACTTTGGCCTTTTCAGAGATTTCCTTGATAGGGTATGATAGGATAAAGCTCTAGGGGAAAGACTGACCCAAGAAAGCTGGTAAATATTCAAGGATCACCTCCTCCAAGCTCAAGAGTGCTGCATCCTGACAAAGATGAAGTCAGGCAAGAATGCTAGGAGGTGTGGATGAACAAGGAAGAGGCCAAACACAAAAAGGAGTCCTGCAGAAGGTGGAAGCAAGGTACCCTGGGAGGAATACAGAGAAATTGTTAAAGCACCTAGGGATCAGATTAGGAAAGATTAAGTCCTGACAGAATTAAATCCGGCCAGGGACATCAAGGGCAACAGGAAAAGCTTCTGTAGGTGATGTTGGTGAAAAGAAGACGACCAGGGAAAATGTGGGCCGTCTCTGGAAGCATATGAGAGACCTGGTTACACAAGACATAGAGAAGGCTGAGGTAGTCAATTACTTTTTTGCCTCGGTTTTCACCAGCAAACGTTCCAGCCATGCTGTCCAAGTCACAGAAGGAAAAGGCAGGGACTGGAAGGACAAAGAACTGCCCTCTGTAAGTTCAAGACCATCTGAAGAAACTGAAGGTGCACAAGACCATGGAACCTGATGAGATGCGTCCACAGGTCCTGAGGGAAGTGGTGGCTGTAGTTGCCAAGCCATTGTCCATTGTGTTTGAGAAGTTGTGTCAGTCTGGTGAAGATCCACTGACTGGAAAAGGGGAAACATAACCCCATTTTTTTAAAAAAGGAAAACCCAAGGCACTACCAGCCAGCCAGTCTCACTGTGGTGCCTGGCAAGATTGTGAAGCAGATCCTCCTGGAAACTGTGCCACAGAAAATGAGGTGACTGGTGACAGCCAACATGACTTCACCAAAGGCCAGTTATGCCTGAAAAATTTGGTGGCCTCTGTGACAAGGTTACAGTATTGGCAGGTAAGGGAAGAGTGAAGTCATCTACCTGGAGTTGTGCAAAGTATTTGACACTGTCCTGCATGAAGTCCTTGTCTCTAAACTGGAGAGGCGGGGGTTTGATGGATGGATGGATCACTTGTTGGATAAGGAATTGTCTGAATGGTTGCACTCAATGACTCATGTCCAAGTGCTACTGGGACCAGTGCTGTTCAACATCTTTGTTGGTAACATGGACAGTAGGATTAAGCGTGCACTTGGCAGATTTGCCAATGACACCAAGCTGTGTGGTGCAGTCAACACACTGGAGGGAAGGGATGGGATTCAGAGGGATTTTGACAGACTTGAGAGGTGGGCCAATGCCAGCCTCATCAAGTTCAACCAGGCCAAGTGCAGGGTCCTGCACCTGGGATGGTGCAGACACAAATACAGGCTGGGCAGAGAGTGGATTGAGAGCAGCCCTGAGGAGAAAGACTTGGGGGTGTTTGTTGACAAGAAGCTCAACATGACCTTGCAATGTATGTTTGCAGCCTAGAAAGTCAACCTGTCCTGGGCTGCATCAAAAAGAGCATGGCCAGCAGATCATGGGAGTTGATTCTCCCCCTCTACTTGGCTCCAGTGAGACCCCACCTGATGTATTGCATTTGGTTCTACAGCCCCCAACACAAGAAGGATGTGGGTATGCCAGAACAAGTCCAGAGTAGGGTGATGAAGATGCTCAAAGGGCTGGAACACCTCTCCGATGGAGACAGGCTGAGAGAGCTGGACTTGTTCAGCCAGGAGAATAAAGCTCCAGGGAGACCGCAGAGCAGCTTCCAGTGCCTAGAGGGGCCCTACAAGAAATCTGGAGAGGGTATTTTTACAGGGGCATATAGTGACAGAACAAGGGGGAATGGCTTTTAGCTGAAAGAGGGGAGATTTAGGTTAGATGTAAGAAAGAATTATTTACTGTGAGGGTGCTGAGGCCCTGGCACAGGTTGCCCAGAAAAGCTGTGGCTGCACCATCCCTGGCAGTGTTCAAGGCCAGGTTGGACAGGGCTTTGAGCAACCTGGTCTAGTGGAAGGTATCCCTGCCCATGCTAGGAGGTTGGAACTGGATGAGCTTCAAGGTCTCTTCCAGCCCGAACCATTTTCTGATTTAACTCATGATGTGTAATTCATGACATAGGGGGTGTCTTGGTAGACAGATCTTTATTGCCTAAATTGGAATTTAGTACCATGCTAAATTAAGTCCTGAGAAATACATGTACTGTCAGGTTTTAATGAGCAGAAGTTTGTGTTGGGTTTTTTCCTCATGTCAGAGCAAGGTTATTGTAACACAATGGTGGTTCGTGTCAGGGTGTTTTGTTTTTGTAGACTAAAAATTGAGAACTGAGGCCAATGGAGAAAGCACAATGTGTTTGTCTCCTCCTGACCAGTTTATTGGCTCAGAGTTTCTGTTTGGGCAGAAAGCTTTAAAGCTTTTGATGATTTAATATGAGCTTGATATGAGAGAAATAAAGTTTTGTCATCATGGAACCAAAGCAACCTTCAAATAGACATTGTTGTATATGGGTTTATCCATTTTTTAAACTTACTCAGTAGACTGATTTCTGTACAAGCAACTGATACAATATATAGCCAGTTTATTTTGTTTTACAGGGCAGTATGACTGCAATGACTGTGTTTTTTCCTTTGGATACAGCTAGGCTTAGACTTCAGGGTAAGTGTCAAACTCTAGTTTCTTTGAATGATGGTGTTCCTGTTCATCTTGGCTTGGGCACTTGTGAGTGTGGTTGTAGGGGGACCTGTCTTGCATGAACAGGAATGTTACCTGTGTAACACTAGCACCATTTAATCACTAACACTATTTTGTCAGCTGAGATAATTCTCTCTTTTGGGAGATGGGGCAACTTTTTAACTGGCTGAAAAGCTGTGTGATCTATGGCCAGACATGACTTTTAAATAGTTATCTAAGAGCAAAAAAAGAAAAATAAAGATGTGAGATTACTCAGGATTACATTTGTGTGTTGTTGCTTTTGGCTGCTGAGAGCACTTCAAAACACAGGCAGTATCATGGAAAACTAATCTAGAATTATTCCTGAGAATGGTTTAAAGGAAAAAAAATCAGGGTTAGAGAGTGGGAACATCCAGTTTTTTACAAAAATGCATCTGGGCATAAAATTTGTTGTTATAATGCTCTACCAATTAATCAAAAAACACAGAATCACCAAGTGTTTTAGAGCTGTGACTAAAGTGCTAGTAAGAACTAGAAGATCATCAGCCAGGTCATCAGAAATCTATGGCTGCGAAACAAGCACCATGTTGCTGTTGAGCAGCTTTTAGTGAAGGAAGAGACAGTGTTTTGCTAAGGCTTAGCTCTTTGCCTTGCTGGCAGTGCTAGTCTGGAGTCCAAGGCATGATCTTGAGAGCAGTTAGTCAGGCCTAGTTCTGGCCTCTTACCTAATGGGAGCCTACCTTCAGTTCATGTTGTAACCATCCAGTTAGGAACAGATAACTACAGATACTCTAGTGTGCAACAGAACATGTCGGTCTGGCAAAGAATCGAACAAGGAAGAAGCTTTACCTAGCAGATTAAATGAAGGAGACACTTTCTGGTTTTGCTGCAGAAATAGGTCACATCTGTTCCTTGTGAGGAAGAAGAAACAGGCTTTTCTGGGGTATGTTCAGAGTAGGAAGGATAAGGACTTGAAAATGAGTGCTAAAAATTGGAATAATGTAAAAGGTTGATTCTTCTGTTTTCCAGTTGATGAGAAGCGGAAGTCTAAGACAACACCAGCTGTCTTACTGGAAATAATCAAAGAAGAAGGCCTGTGAGTAGATACCAATTTTCTGCTTGTTTTCATGTAGACAAGCTCTAAAACTAATTTGGATTTGCTTTTAAAGTGGAATAGTTAGCCCATATCTGTGTGGGCAGATTTTTTACTCTGAATTGTCTTCATGTAAGTGTGATACGATTCGCATCATCTTATGTGTTTATCTTTAGCTGATTTGGATTAGTTTTCTTGAGCACCTTATGTAATTGATCTGCTCAGTGGCGTAACTGTGCCTTCATTAGCAAGGTAGCCATGCCTCCTTAGAAATGCAGGTTTGTGCGCAGATGTACTTTCATGTACCTGATAAACCAGCTTTGTCTGCCTGGAGTCTTGGGTGTGTCCATTTCTCATAACTAAGATGAAACTCTTGGACAGCTGAGCCACTTTCAACAGGAGAATTGAGACATGCTTCCCAGTTGGAAGTTTTCTGTCCTCCAAAGTATGTGGAAGTAAAACAAGAAGTAATTCTTTATCCTGGTGAGATTCAAGATCTATGTAAAAGTGGTTAACTTTCAGAGATGCTGTGCTTTGGTATTTGCCACACAGTCTGAGCTACCTGGGAAAACAGTTGTATGCATGTCTTTGTTACAAATAATTTTCCTAAGTGGATCCCTGGAACTCTTCAGTAGATCAGAACTTCCAGGACATTGAAGTTGACAAAAGTTTAGCTTGGCCAATAATGTTTTGCTAGTTTCGAACCTGAGCAGTTGGTAGTTGTACGCATAAGTACTTCTCTGTCAGTTGGTGATCTCTCGTTTGTGTTTCCTCATTACTTTGTCACAAGAGGGTGGCAAGTAAGCTTCCGTTTTAAAAAAGAAAGGAAAGAAAGAAGAGAAAAAAGAAACAGAAGTGTCATGGGTTCAGCAGTAGCAGTCATTTTTCCCCTTCTTGGTAGCTGGTGCAGCGCCACCAATGTGGAGAGACTGAAAAAGTGGTCATCCTGCTTTTCCTGTGAAGAAGAAAGAAACAGTAACTCTGGCAAGAGGGGAACATTGCTACTTCCATAGGTTTTGGGAAGGCCTGGCTAAGCAATGAATGATACTATAGTTTTAGGGATGTGTCTGGAACAACCGAAAACCCAAAACAACACATTTGAAATGTGATGCGAGATCATAAGCTTAAACAGGGGAAGCTCAGGTTTGATATAAGGAAGGAAGAAGTTCTTTACTGTAAGGGTGGTGAGGCACTGAACAGGTTTCCCAAAAAAGTGGTGAATGCTCCATCATTCTGGCAATGATGCGATGGGAATGTGCCAGTCCTGGCAGCATTCATTCCAATGCATTCCCATTATTCCAATGGTGGGAATGCTTCAATCTTGGGAGCGTTCAAGGCCAGGTTGAACAGAGCCTTTGATGATGTGGTCTAGTGTGAGGCATCTGTGCCATGGAAGGGTGGTTGGAACTAGATGACCTTAAGGTCCTTTCCAAGCTGTGATTCTGTATTGTTTGTGTGAATTTGTAGACTCTTGTCTCGTATCGCATTACACTTTAGTGAGACTGCTTTTCTTATCTAGATAAAGCATATGGGTTTAGCTAATGGACATTCTGTAGAAGTTTATCAAACAGCTTTGTATTCATCCTTTTCTAGGTCAGATGAAAGGTGTTCACTGATATACACTGAGTTTTTCTCAAGGTTGCAGTTTAGGTTTCAAGTTAGGTTTTATTTGTGTGCAGAAGTATCTGTGTACAGGTGCTAGCACTGACAACTCAAGTCATTAAAATAAACTGATGTTTCTTGTCTTGGTTTTGTGTTTTGTGTTGCAAGATATTTAATTTGAAAATCATCGGAAGTTTTTCTTACTAAGCAAAACCAAACTAAAACTCTCAGAGGCCATGGCCTTAAAGGGTGTTTCTCCCTTTCTTTTTCAGCACAGAAAAGATAAGTGATTCAAAAATTGTTTTAATTCTACACACGAGTAACTGTATAGTCAGTTAACTAGCAACTGCTGGGTTAGCTAAGCCTGGAGCTTCAGCGACCCTCTTAATACTGTGCTGTATTTCCACCTATGTGGGGGGGAGAAGCACTTGATGCATCCAAGGCAAAAAAACTAGCATTTACATTATAAGAACAGTCAGATGCTGCATTTACCATTCTTGCATCTTTTATGGTCTCCTTCTTGGGGATCCTTATATTGTGTGTATTCTCAACATTCTGTGTATTCTCAATATTCTGATGAACACTGAAGAGCATCATGATTACTACTACTTGTTGAAGAGATTTCTTAGGCACTTAATATGATACCAGTTCTCTACATGTCCCATGCAGCATCAGTGAAGGTGTGTATCATTACCTCTTTCTGGATGTCTTGTCGAACATGCTGTTGGGTTGTCCTTGTTTTACAGGCTCTTCAGGCCTGCCAGAGAAGGGAGCTTTGTTAGTGAGGTGTTATGAAATCATTCTTAAATTAAGATAGATTTAGATGATACACAACGACAATTACAACACCTCAAAAATAATACAGCTGTGAATCATAAGGCAGTACTCAGTTTTTCATCTATTTGATTAATCTAGTTTAATTTCAGTAGGTGATGTCTGTTTCTTTCTTACCTGATTTGCTCTAGATTTTAATGGAAGACATTTGTTAGAAATTCTTCCCACCTGCATATCTCGTATGCCATATATCTCAGGTTGCATCCTTTGGAAAACTCCCTCTTGATGAAATACATTCATTTCAGTAATTAGTCTTCTGGTTTTAAACGTTATGTGAGAATCCAGACTTTTTATTTCATTATCTTAAGCGTTTGGGCTGTTTTGACCAGCTTTATTAAGCATTGCTTTGTTTCATTAGAGATTTGAGCTTTACTGGTTTTCTTTCCTTTGTATTGGACTGACAACTTTCTCAACAAAGACGAGAATTCTTATCGTGCCTGTGTATGTTTTAGTACGTGGTTTGAACTGATTTTATCAGTATGTATGCTAACATACAGACTGCAAACATATATTCATCCCCTGGATGTTTATAGTTCACTGCTGGCTGTTGGTAGAGAGCAAATATAGTGGTAATGCTCACTTTTGGAGTGAGTGAGCCCCAAGCTTCTCACTGTAAATACATTGTACCTCTATGGCTCCTTTTCAGTGCAATTATTCCTGTTTACTATAATTCATAAATACAAGTATTTAAGTTTTTTGGGTTTATTTTGTTTTGGGTTTGTTTGTTTGGTTGGTTTTTTTTTTAATGGTACAGTCAGTTGTTTAGTATGGTTTATTACCATTATTGATAAAGACATATCTAGTTAGTGTTGCATGTAGAATACAGTATATCATCTCTGGGACCCTCCATGTAACATCAACCAAATCACATAAATATTTTGCTGGTCCTTATGACTTTTTCCTCTCCATTAGGTTGGCACCGTATCGAGGATGGTTCCCTGTTATCTCCAGCCTTTGCTGTTCCAATTTTATTTATTTTTATACATTTAATAGTCTTAAAGGTCTCTGGGTCAAAGGTCAGCATTCAACCACTGGAAAAGACTTGGTTCTTGGGGTTGTTGCAGGTAAGACTTAAAAACCTCAATTTCATCCAAAATTGATTTTTAGTATATCCGATATTTTTCTTTATGAAGTCCACTGGAGAATACACTGAGTGCTTACAGCTGCCACTCTATGTAGACCTGCTTCATTGTACAGCTCTGATTTGCTCATGTGTCCTCCCCGCTTCATAAGTAAGTGCATAAACTGTTCTTTAGTGAATTGTGGCACAAAACACAGTATTTTATATGTCTGGTGTGTTGTTTACCATAGAATCTAAGCGTCATTACTGAGATTTTGAAGACAAATGGCAAGGGAAGGTGATAGTTTATTTCAGATGAAAACATATATGCCTGTTCCAAAGTATTTTCAATTATGGTAAATAAGTTTTTAATGTAAGCATTTGGGTGTCACTTTTCAGACCTTTTTTAGGGTTATCAACTGAAAGTGACAGAAAGTCCCTAGATATATGTGGGTCCAGGGGGACTGTATGTTTTTTTTCATCTCTTCTTCTCATGTGGATGCTACAGTGGTATTTTTTTACGGGATGATGACATTAAGTGGCTTTTCTAGCAAACCCAGTGTGAAAAATCACCACCATAATGTGTCTGCGTTTGCCAGTAGTATTCCACAGGAGCAATTGCTCGTGCAACCATACTGAAAGAAGCTGATTTAACAACAACAACAAAAATCTGCATAAAAGGCTTGTGACTTTTAATTTTTGGGGGGAGTGGTTAGGGGAAGGCTTTTTGTTTACTTTTTGGTAGTTTCTTGTACTTTCAGTGTAGGCACAATGAATGGCTGGATAGTTGGAAGAAAGGAAGGAAGGAAACGTTTAAGTTGGCTTTATATATTCTGGAACAAAGGCTACAGGAATTAGGGTAACAGCTTGTTAGTTAAATGACTTCTTCAGTGTCAGTATATTATATCCTTATGGTGGAGTAATATCTGGTATAAATTGAAAAATTCAGCTTAAGGTGTTTACTAATTCTTTCTACCTACTTTTCATTCCTACTGCTGCTAGCAAATGTTGATTGGAAAAATACACTCAGAAAAAAACAAACCCCCCAAAACCAAGCAAAAATTATACACCAAACCAAACAGAAAACCACAAACAAAACCCGAACCTTTTCGGTCTGGAAAATAAAGTTTTATGACATTTTCCTTTAACCAAGTCTTGGTGAAAAATTACAAATAGACTGTGCTCTAACCTTTTGCTCCTTAATGTAATCACATTGACTTTGGTTAAGAGAGATTAATGTGGCTTGCCTTCTCTAGTGCTTGATTTTGCTCAGAACATCTTTGAAGAACTGACTGTAGTCCTTATGAAGGATACTGAAATATATTTATGTTTATATTCTGATTTTCTGAATCCTCTTTAAGGAAAAGAAAAAGAGCAAACAGGCCCAATGTAGGTGGTATGGTTTCACCTTTGTCAGATTTACTCTTCTTGATAGTGATGTCTCTCCATGTAACTCAGTCTGTCACTTGGATTCCTACCAAAGCAACCAATGTGGGAGCAATTGCTAATTTCTGTGATGCAGAAATATTAATAAGAAAGATCAGAGACTTGGTTTTACTTAGTTACTTCAAAGTAACTACCTCGGTTATTACTGAACAAGAGAGACCTGTATTAGGTGTTTGCAGAAGAGATGTCACTTAATCCTTTTCTCTGTTCGTTTAGAACTGTGTTTTGCAGCACTTTTTTTTTTCAGCCTTATGTATGCTTGTCTATTTCATTTACCCCATCCTAATTTCTGGTACTCAACTTTCAAGCTTTACTGCTGGGGTATTGCGTGTTATCTCTTGCCACTCTAAGCCTTACTTAGGATATTTGCAGAATCCTGTGTTTTCCACCTTAAGTGTACTTAGCGAACTTAAAAGCTAGATATTCTTTTGGGAGTGTAGGAGCTCTGTTCTGGTAATCAAGCTACATTCACTTGTCTGTTTTGATGTCTCGTTATAAAATAATCCTCCTAACCTTATCACTCTGTGCTTCTGAAAGTAGGCAGGCTTCAAGTCATAATGGAGTGAAGTAGGGCATGAAAAAGTAGAGCTTGTACTCCAGTGCGCTCCAGTGCGGTGTAGTGTGCAGCAAGATAACACGTTCACTTAAGATTCCTTCAGCATGTTCACATTTGGTGTATTTTGTTGTCTGATGTGACTTTTTTGAGGGTTTTGTTTGGTTAGTTGGTTTGGGGTGGTTTTTTAAGTTCATTTGGGGGAAGAGTAGCAGAGATGTCTTCCCACTGCATGCAGTGGTGGGACTGTGAGCGACACCTGAAGTACCTCATTAAAAATTACCACTGTACTTTTCCCATATGCTGTGTTAATTGTTTTCCTTCTTCCTACCGGTAATCTCAGTAGCTTGTGAATCAGGGTAAAAGCAGATAAGAAAACATTAGAAATAATCTTCTGGTTCTTGCTGATGTTTCTTGTGCTGTGTTTTGTATTAGGTGTAGTGAATGTTCTCTTGACCACTCCTCTTTGGGTGGTGAACACACGTCTGAAGCTGCAGGGAGCAAAATTTAGAAATGAAGACATCGTACCAACCAATTACAAAGGCATAATAGGTAAGCGCCTGTTACTATCTTCAACCAAAGAAAAGTTCATTACATTAAATATACCAAGGACTCTGAAGTTTGAAGACTTGTTCGCATAACTGATTTCACTCCGGAATCTGTATGCTTCCCTTCTGCTTTGCTGTATTTGAGTTTTGCAGGAAACTGGATGTGGCTGTTTCTGATGGTAATTAAGAGTTTATAGTGTGCATACCTGTAACTAAAGCACCTTTGGCAAAGGCAGGTATCTTATCATAGAAATATTGGAGTAGTAGTGAGCCCAGTGAGGTGGTAGTGGGGGTCTGAGTTTGGACAGACAATTTGCAGATTAGACTTCACTCATTTTAATGTCTTCCTCACCCACATGTTCAGGCAATCTTCCTTTGAAAAATATAAATATATATTGTTGTCATTTTGAAGAAGGTTTAGAAGACCTTAATGTTAATGCTGAGCTTGTACTAAAGAAAGCAAGATGTCTGAGCAGATGATAAGCTTTGTTTATGTTAATGGTGGTATGTGCAAGAACCTCCTTTGTCACTGTTTTTCTGTTAAATTCCAGATTAGAATGGAAGATTAGAAAGTTACAGAAAAGACTACAGCGGACTTTTAAACGCTTTGAATATTATGCTTTAACTTTTCTTACCTTCTACAGTCAGAACTTTGTACTCAAAATTTTAATGATTCCTCCCTTCCCCCCCTTCTCAGATGCCTTTCATCAGATAATACGAGATGAAGGAGTCTTAACTTTATGGAATGGTACTTTCCCCTCCTTGCTGCTGGTCTTCAATCCTGCCATACAGTTCATGTTTTACGAAGGCTTCAAACGGAAGCTTTTGAAAAAGCAGCTGCAAGTGAGTATGCTTTGAGGCCAGTTCATATCAATATGTTAAAAAGCCATCGGTTTTCCTCAGGGCATAGTGAGATTATTTTTACATGAGATCTTGCATCATAAATGAGGTTGGTTTTTTTACCGTCTTTAGTCAGTACTGCAGCAGTAGCGCTCTACTTGTGCCTGATGGATCTGTACAGTTACATTATGGACAATACATTTTTGGAGTGATGAGCTTCCCTCTGCATCATTATTTGCATGTTGGCTAGTTGCTATATTTATTTTTCATGGTTCTTTCAAATAAGTTAGTTCTGTCTTAAATAAGGGTATGCTTTGTCCATGATCAGTGGAGAGGGAAAATACATTTTTCCCCTAGCACTGGTCAGTTATTTTTGACAACATTTTTCTCCCTATTTGATCTTTTCTTTGTTGTCTTAAGTATCAAATTGGCTTTTGTTTTCTTATGATGTGCATGAGTGTGCATATTTCTGATTGCAGTCAACATATTTTGCAAATGTGGAGCATGTTTTGAAATGAGCACGTACTTATTTTCAGTGACTAATTCACTCTGTTAGACTGAGGTAGGCTGTAATCAACCTTAGGCTGTAACTAAGTATTTGATTCATTGTGGAACACTCTGGACTTTGGAGATGAGTTTGGGTTTCCAGGTAGTGTTCTTATGGGAGGAGATTTTTAGCCTGTGTCATCGACTAAAGTTCTGCCTGGTAGCGTAGTGATTACATCTCAGGATTATAGAGGAGTCTTTTACTGTCACCTTTTCACAAATGCTGTGTGACTTGTGTCATGGTTTAGCCCAGCCAGCAACCCAGAACCACGCAGCTGCTCACTCACTCCCCCCCTTCCTCCTCCCACTCCCAGAGGGATGAGGAGGAGAATCAAAAGAGTGTAACTCCCATGGGTTGAGTTAAGAACAGTCCAGTAACTGAGGTATAACACAAACCACTGCTGCAACCACCAACAAGAATAATGATAAGGGAAATAACGAGGGAAAGGAATACAACTGCTCACCACCCACCATCCGATACCCAGCTTGACCCTAGCAGTGATCTGACCCTTCCAGGTAACTGCCCCAGTTTACATCCTGGGCATGATGTGCTGTGGTACAGAATACCTCCTTGGCCAGTTTGGGTCAGGGGTCCTGTCTCTGCTTCTTCCTGGCTTCCCCTCCTCCCTGGCAGAGCATGAGGCTTAGAAAGTCCTTGGTCAGACCAAACATTACTGAGCAGCAACTGAAAACATCGGTGTTATCAGCGCTATTCCCAGGCTGAAAGTCTAAACCACAGCACTGCACCAGCTGCTAAGAAGGAGAGAAATGACTGCTGCTGCTGAGCCCAGGGCATTTGTTGATTTGAATGATGCAAAAGCTGAAATACTTACTTACTGATGGTATGCTTAAATGCTGTCTCCTGGTGTCTTGTCTACTGTTGGTGCTTTAAATTGGTCTAGTTGTATGGCTTTCTCCACTATGTTTTAGTAACCTAGTTATAGAGAAATGCAAAAGCTTTTGAGCAGGTAGAAGCTACAAATAAACATTAGTTGTGGGAAAGTAAGTTGGTTGAAGTATAACTAACTCTTTAAAATGAGGAGACCCAGATATTTCATGAGATCTGTGTGCCAAAGATACTTGGACAACCGCATACCAGGTAGCAATACAGAACCCCCAAATACATATGAATAACTGTCTGTTTCAGTATGTGTGGAAGTAATATGTTCTTTATCTATTGAACAGCTCACATCTTTGGATGCTTTTGTCATTGGTGCAGTAGCCAAAGCAGTTGCCACCACCCTCACTTACCCTCTGCAGACAGTACAGTCAATTCTGCGGGTGAGTAATAATTTCATTCCAGTGTAGCTGCCTCTGACTTGTTCTGTATAATGCAAGCCTTTTTCATATGGCTTGTTTTTCTTAATGAGCCCTTTAGTTTGGGAAATCCTTTTGCACAATGCAGGACACTAATAAGGATGCCTTTCTTTTTTGATTCTGTACTGACAGATTCTGATAGAACTTGGTATTTCTGGTGCATATCTTTCTCAAGCAGCCAGTAGAATTGATAACGTAGTGCATTGGTATAGTGTCTTATAGAAGATGATGCACCATACTACAAAAAATGTAGATTTACCTCTTTGAATGTAAATAGAAAACATGTCAAGTGGGAAGCTAAAATTAAATCCTTTAAACCCCGTTTGTTTCCAGATGACCTAGGGTAATCCAAAAAAGTTCTATTCATAGGTTTGGTTTTATTCAGATGATGGCCCACCGTTGACAGTAGCCAGAATATGATTCATCAGGGTATGCTGAGCTCCCCCTTAAATAGTACCTTTAACCACTTGTCCGGCCTTGTACACTAATTGTAGTGGGAATGGAAACTGTTGCATTTATTCTCACTTGTGATTTGTAAGTATGCAGGGTAATGCTGCTGCCTTCAGTGTATACCCCATGCATAAGTATATTCTGTGCTTTTTAATACGGTTTTGTAAGTTTTTTCTTGATGGTTTCTATAACAGCTAAATATTAATGTTACCTCATGAAATATGACGCTTTCCTAAGGAAAAGCCGTAACTTGCTGTATGTTAAAGCCATTATGTATGTTCTAAAACTTGCATGAATTTGGAGAATTAGTTGAACGTGAGCCTTCCATGCCTAGTGTCTAGTCTTGTGTAATAAGAGATTTTTCTTGTTCATCTGGAAAAGTGATTTTCAACCAAGTTTTATAATTATTTTAGGGTTTTTTTTCTCTCTAATTAGAATGGGCTTGTGTATATTTTGCTTTTTGATAACCTGTAAAAAAACAGTTTGGATGCTATATTTCTGACTAACAGGACTTGAATATGTTGACTGTGTGATATTGCTGCCCTGAAAAGGGCACTAGATAAAACTCTGTCTTCATAGCTTTCTACTTCAACATCCTAATGGTGCACAAAATGGCATGTGCATTGTAGATGCGTGAGCCACATGTTAATTTTGTCAGCAGTCATCTTTTCTGAAGTTTTTCTAAGTTTTGATGATCAATGCCTTCATTCAGCGTCTTGCCCTGGTTTAACAGCCTGGACACATCTCAGAAAGTAAAAGTAGTAACACAGGCTTCTGTTACTGAAGTGACAGATGCAGAAAAATATTTAACAAATATAGCTTTGTGTGGAGAAGTTGCAACATCAGTCTGTTTCCAATTGATGTGTTTTCTGCTGGTGTGAAGGAGAGCTGGAAAGAAAGTTGGAGTGATCTATTTTAGCCTTAGCATTGCACAGCAGTGCAATTTTCACTGGGCTGCATCAATATAACAGCTTCAACCCTCATTCCTTTCTGTAGTTGCTATAGAAGTGGTTACAATTTTGTGACTATTATTTCATGTTCTATCTCCTTTTGGCTTTTTGAACAAAATTATTCTGTCTCTTGCTGAAAGTGTTATCCTTTAAAAACAGGGCAGCTCTGGTACATTGTGCTACCAGTTCTATGTACTCAGCAGCTGCTGCTTACTGCTCACCTCAGCTGAAGTCAGCTAGTTTGCTGCTGGCTTGCCACAGTCAGTTGCCTTTCTGCTGGAGCACAGCTAACCATCAGCAACCTGGTGGTTGTGGACTTTCTTTCACAGTGGCTCACTGAAATAAAGTGGCCTATATGCTACTTCTCGATGCCAAACCATTCTCTCCTTGTGATGATCTCTAGTTCTGCAGTCACTATGTTGTGACTGTACTTGTTTATACTTGTTATATATACTTGTTTCCCGTGTTATATACTTGTTTCCCTTTGCTCTGTGAAAGAAGTAATAGCCAGAAACCCTGAACACTTCTGGTGAGAGCGGTGGAAATGTGCATCTGCAATACCTGAGCTGTCCAGTTCAAACTTGCTCTACTTCGTCATCAATCATAGAATACCATGTTGGAAGTGACCTCAGGGATCATCTGGTCCAATCTTAATGTGTTTTCTAATCTAAAGCTAGTATTGTTATATTTGATGATGCTTTTGTCACTCACATGGATATATATATGAAAAAAGTAATAAATAAAGGTTTAGTAGTTTCTGAAGTAACATTTTGCATGAAGCCACAGTTTGCATAGTTGTGGGGTTATCTGAAACAATTTTGGCAGATTTAAGCACAACCTAATACAGTCTCTATTCATGATTCATTAAAAACTTATGATAATCATTAAATATGAATCATTAAATATTATTCATAAACCTAAACATAATTAAGTTCTATCATCAAAGTAGAAGTACAGATCTCTTTTTCAATCTTTAGCCTTTAGAAGCTTAATCCTGTTTGAAAGTTCTTAGGTTTCTTTGTGAAGAAGTCACTAAACATTTGCTTTCAACTCTTTGGCAAAGCATTCTTCTTGCTTCCATACAATGAGCACTTACCCTGTATAATGGACAGCGGTCAGCATGTTCCAGCCTTGCCATTTGTTATGTCTATGTCATTTTCAGTCAATAAAAATACCTGGGACAAGGGTTACTTATTAGGCAGTGAAACTGTTCTTTAGCTTATGCGTTGATAAAGAGTGGAGAAACTAAATTTGCCACTGGAGAAATAGCAATACTGTTTGTTCTTAGTCATACGGGGTGAAAGCATTCTCATTAAAACTCAAGCCTCTTTTCCCCAGTACAGAGGATGCCAATCCTTTTGGGAAATCTTCTGCAGTAATCAGTGAAGCGCTGACCTACAGAGAAAGTAACTGTTTTTTTCCTTTTGATGAACCTTTGTCTACAGTACAAAACCAGTCCAATGGTAGCGAAAAAAGGAGAAAGAAACACCTAATCTTGGAGTTGTCTGGAAGCCTATGAGTAATCTGGGCAGCGACTGGCATTGTTGCTTGGAACCTAGTTAGCAATTTTTCAGAGTCTTTGACAGTAATCCTTAGCATTGATCTATGAATATCAAATGAATTGTTGATGAGAAGATAATGGGTTGTGAGCAAATATTTGCTAATAGGGGGAGATTTCCAACAATATTCTGTCACTGCTATGTCTTTAAGACATAGCAAAGGGACCTGTGTCATCCTGGCATTTTCTTACAATTCCTGAACTGCCTCCGTCTCTTTGCATACTCTACCTACTGTCAGTGGTAATTTCTTACACCAAAGAAGCAGCAGTTCCCCGAGTCAGTTCTGAGAGAAACTCATCCACAGGCAGTTGCTGAAGTTCACCTTTCTTAGCACAGAAGCATAATACAGGTAAAATAGCTTCAAAAGCTCTTTGGCTATGTTGTTATAAATACAAGTGTGGCAAGCCTTGTATATTAATAATTCATAGTTAGAGCTTGCACAGTTCTATCAGCCTGTGTCAAATAAGTGTATCCATGAATCCTAGAAAAGGGAGTTGCTGAAATTGCTGGTTTAACTCTGAGACATAAAATTACAGCAGCAGCTATCATGCCTGCTGAAAACCAGTTTGTGGATAAGCAAATGCAGTGAGTAAGAGAGTGTTATTTAGACCAGGTAGGTGGATGAAACAATTCTGGATTCTTCCACAGCAGTTCACATGTAAATGTTTGCTCTGAGATGCATCTCTGGGCAGATGAATTTTGGGTTCAGATCTGCAATATCAGTGTAATAATGGCTTCTAGATGTATGAGGCTCTGAATCTTTGTGAAATGAGAGCTATGCAAGCCAGAAGTTGTTTTGAATGTCATGTCCCTACTAAGGCTGCAAATTACACTGTTAAGATCTTGAAAACAGCTTCCTCCAGAGCAACTGAAAGAGAGCATATATGGCTATGCATAATTTCTTAGAATCCATCTTAAAATGAAAATCAATTATTGTAGCAAATACCATTTTAGTGCTTTCTGTGTGAAATTCAGTAGTGTCAGCTTTGGCCTCAGTTCTTCACTGATGGCTAGTACAACCTGGAAAATGTTAAATACAGGCTTTCCAGATGTTACATATGTTGGGTTCTTTGCCCAGCACCATGGAGATATTTCTCCATGAAACAAAATGCTCTGCCTTTGTTTGTTTTCCAGTTTGGACGCCATAGGTTGAACCCAGAGAACCGAACTCTAGGCAGTCTTAGAAATATTCTTTACCTTCTTCAACAGAGAGTGAGGTGAGTTTTCTGTGGTTTTTTCTAACATGATATAGAAGACTTGAGTATAACTAATATGTTGAAAATGTCACTGGATCTACATTGGGGGGGGGGGGGGTTGCCTCCCTTACACTTGCCATTTGAATCAACCTGGGTTTTGTGATATTGCAGAACAAGTACACAAACACAAATTCTTCTACATGCCTGTACAGTGTCTGGTGTCAAGGATATCTATGGATATCAGTTCACCTCTCATCTTGAAAAGAAGCAAGTTTCTTGTGCAAAAGACAACATTCTGCAGAATTTTCTCTTTAAAATATTATTAAATATAGCAGGCACTCAAGTTGAAGAATGAATTTAAGATTCTTATGGTTGTGATATTAATTGTTCTTTGTAGTGTAGTGATTTACTTATAGGAGGCTATTCACACTTGTTTTCTTGTTTGCTTGTTTTCTTTCTTAGGCGTTTTGGATTAATGGGACTCTACAAAGGCCTTGAAGCAAAGCTCCTGCAGACAGTCCTCACTGCTGCTCTTATGTTTCTAGTGTATGAGAAACTGACTGCTGCAACCTTCACAGTCATGGGATTAAAGCATTCGCGCAGGCATTGAAAAAGGGACCTATGCCAAAGATTATGGGGTCTAGAAAACACAGGCCGTTTCTGAGACCATACTGGGTAACAAAGGGTGCTCACTTCCTCTATTTCTTTTTAGCCATCTCCATCTCCATTATTTGGAGAAATTTGGAATACACTCTATAGGGCCTGTCATCAGGAGTTCAAGAATTAGCCCATTCCTTATTCTTCTGTGGACTCACAGTGATAAGAAACAAAGCAGAGACTTTATTTAAGCACTTGATGTGAGATTTTAATGATTTGGTTGACATTCTTGGCAAGAACGAGGCTCTCTCACTTTGCTTTCTGGTTTTCTCTCAAATAATCCTCAACTTTTCTTCTACCTTTACCTCCTGTCAGCAGCTGCTGGGGCTGGTTTTGTGTTATTTTCCTTGTCCTATGTTTATGTCAATTCTTACATGGTTCATTAAAATAATTCGTAAAGAACAAGATTTTTGACGTGGTTTTCTTTTAACTTCAAGTATGTTTGTGACACAGGATGATGGGATATTGCCCCAAATATCTTGTGGTGAGATTTCTGAACTGCTAGAATGTGCATTGCCAGTGAATAGGCATGCTGCCGTCTTGAATCCACCCATTTTTAATCCTGAAAATTTCAAATGCGGATACTGGCTAGATAGGAAGAGCATAACCTCTTGCTTTTTCAAGATGAGTACCTCCTGCTGCCTCAGAAAACGGACTTGCTGCTCAGAAATACATGGAGTTCTGTAACCCTGTTTCTTGTGAGTATATGTGAATTCACACCATGTTCTCAGAGCAGACGGGGAGCTCTGCCCTGTACTTCAGAAGTGGCGTGTCCTTTCAAAAATGTGCTGTAATTATTTTTATACTGATCTTCCCAGGCACTTTCCTGACCAAAAAACTTGAAGGCCATAACTGTTGTTCCAGTTAATGTGTTTATGTTTTCTTTTTCTATAGTTTTGGTCAATAGTCTTAGCTCGTATAGTCCAAGTAAATCCTGCTGTGTCCATCATTAAGTGCACAGTAGGATTGTTCTGAAGAACAGTTTTATTTTTGAAGTATTGAGAAATTCCATGGTAGTTTAACACTAAGACTCTCTGGGAGAAGAACTGAGTGCTGCAGGAAATAGATTACTGAATTGCTAAATAGCATCCTTTTGGGGATCTGAATTGAGTTAATTCAAAGTATGAAATTGGAATGCAGTTTGCAGATAATGCTGTCTTTTGAACAAGAATAAAACCCTTTACGCTGACTGCTTCTTTAAGAGAATGATGATTATACAACAAAAATGCTCTTAATTCAGTGCTGAATGCTTTTCAGCCCAAATGAGATTTACACATGACAAGTGAGAACGAAAAAGCGAATGATTATACTGTAATTACACTTTGATAGATGCCATGAAGTTTAAGTCTGTAGACCTTACCACTGGAAAAGAAACAATCCTGAGGATTTCATTGGAAATACTTGTTTGACTGAAATGAGTTATCCTGGGGGAAGATAGTCTGCTGTCTTTTTGGTGGTTTTAATAGAAGTTCAGTCAGTAGTATGGCTCTTGATAAGCTACCTCGTTGGGAAATTCCTGCTCTCAGGATCATTGTGGGAAAGCTGAGAAACTCTTGGCTTTATGCAAATGAAAAGTGATTCTCATGTCACTTCTTGGGCCGTGTGGCTGCTAGAAGCTGTAGTTCAGTGTGCCTTGCATTTTTCTGCTCTGAGCAGTTACTGCAAATACAGGAACATTGTTTTTCTGATTACTATATCTGTAAGAAGAAAGCAAATGCTTGCTGGCTATCTAGCCAAGGAATTACTTGCCTACCAGCCAATGTGGATTCACAGGGATAACAAAATACCTCACTCTTGCAAAATAACCTGAATGCAGAACTGTGGAGAGGAGTTCAATCCTTCGCTGTGTCTGTGTGACCATTAAACCTGGAATAGACATTTTGCACTATACGCTCTGCTGACCAGTTGTAATGAAACAGCTTTGTAAAGGAATGGAAACGAAAGTTATTGAAGCTGAGAGCATCTTCAGTCTCCTTTTAATGATAGACCTATGGCATTTAAATAATGCATTCTGCAGTATTGATTCAACCATTAGACTGAGCTAAATGGAAGACTACTAGAGATGGCCGAGGAATTGCTCAGTTGTTTGTGCAATCAGCAGCCACCATTCATGTTACAGGTGGTACCTCCACCTAAGTTTTCTCAGGTGTAGTTTCAACAAGTGATTAACACTTACGTTAAAATTCCTAAAATTATCTCAGGCTTCGGAGATGCATGTGAGAATCTTTGAGATTAAAGAAGCATAATGGATCAAAGCAAACTATGAAAGATAGTACTCTGGGTATTGAAGTTGTATGTCATCTGTCATAGAGAAATACTGTTCAGAAAGGAACCCAAAATACAGTAATTTTACTCTATTTCAATATATGTTTAGATAAAATTATTGTTTCCTGAAATCACCCTCACAAGGGGGAAGGAACGCAAGGGGTGAAAGGCATGCAGGGGGAGCTTTAGGAGGTGCTGTAAAGGCACAGTTCAGCTACTCTGAATCATTTCACTGGAATAAAAGATGTTACAGAATCACAGACTGTTTTGTGAAGGGACCTTAAAGATCATCTAGTTCCAACCCAAAAGATTATAGGAGAACTAAGGACACATTTCCACGATGAACAGGACAAGAGATACAAGTGTTCTTAAGCACTCCTAATCCACATGGTTTTGGCATTCGAAGCTGGAAACAGATGCGGAGATGGAGTACAAGGTTGGTGTGGCACAAGAAGCTCTACACACAAGTACCTGCAATGAAAGCCTCAACGCTGGGATTGCAGTTGTTGGTGCACTGAGTTTCCACTGTGTGGTCAGTATGTAACTGCATGCTCCAGCCAAAAATTGCTGTCAGTTTGCTTCTAAAGAACCTAACAGAAAATATTTTCATCTTGAGGACCAGCCCTTCTCCCTCTCTTTAAAATATATATATATATATATAATTTTCAGGGACAAAAGAAGGGAGAGATTATTATGAAAGACAGTGGCAGGGAGGATCTTCTGTCTTAGCCAAGTTCTATCATGGATAATTCTGTCCCTAGCTCAATTTAGGAGATTTAAATTTAATCCTGTCCTGTTCTTTTTTCTGCCTGCTCCACGCTTTAACTGAAGGTAGGAAACCCCTTCGGCACCTTAGAGACTGCAAAGCAAGTGGCTCCTCAGGTATCTGTAAGGTTTGGAATGAATTCTGCTCTTTGTATTCTAGACCATGCCTCTCATGACTACAGGTTGTTTGCCTGTGCAGTAGAGCAGTATTTAACACATTTTAGCTTACTGTAATGTTCTTCAGTAAGCCTCGGGTTAGAGGTTGAGAGCTGATACGGTAGAAGGTGTATTCTCTGTCTTAAATGATGTTGTTGAACTGCTAAATGCTGCTAAACAGCAGTATCTGTTGCCAGACCTGGCTGTACTTAACAGGAAGAGTCACTCCATTGTACGTTTTGCCTTTGCAGGCTGCTCACTGTAACCTGAAAGCTGGGGCACGTACCCCATGTGGGGGGAAAAATGAGATTTGCCTCCAGTCTGTCCAAGAGGAACAGAGAGTGCCACACTGCAAAGCTGCTCAGGCAGATTAATGCTTCCATTACGCATCTTACTGCTCATCCCTGAGGAAGGAAAAGGGAAGTGCTGACCCTGTTCCTTGCTGGTCTGTTGCAGCAAAGGCAAGTGCAGAGAAAAAACAGGTTTTTCAAGACGGGGGTATCCCTGCACAGGGGCTGTTAAAAAATGCAGTCATTGCCATGGATGGAATTATTTTTAACCTCATATGTGAAAAACATTTCTCAACCCATGAACATGGGTTGGAGAGCAGAGAGCTACGGGTTTACTTAGTAATATTTATGGCTTCCAGGTTTCTTATAGCACTAGATAAAATAGGTTAGCTTTAGGATTTGGTAAACAACAAAAGGAGCTTGTTTTGAGCCGGCACTGCACCATGCAATAAGCTGCCTGGTGCAGAATTCTTTTAACTTCTCTATTTTTCAGTTTGTGTTTGAAAGAAATGGAGTCTGGAACTTTCTGGAAAGTTACAATGAAAAAGAGATCTATCCTCCTTTCGATTCAGCTCACAACAGTTTTCTCTGCTGTTCGTAGGGTAGCAATGCACATAATCTGTCAAAACAGCAGCCACTTTAAGGGGCAGAAGCTTGTGCAAACACAGGTTTATTTCTGCGTCCTCTGCAGTCAGAGCCAGTGCAGTTGCTGTGGCTGGAGGAGAGGAGAGAGCTGCAATTTGGTGGTGGTCCAGATCAGAAAGCTCAGCAAAACAAGAGCCTGCTTCTGTAGCTAGCAGTGATGGAGATGTGTGCAGGACGATAGCAAGGGCAACAGCTACCTCTGGGAGGTTCCAAGGTGCACATCCGCAGCACATTAGCAGATCCCCATGTAGCACTTGTGCAGCGGCATCTGGCTCATGGGGGTGCTGTCGCAGCAGTAATGAACTACGCAGTTCACATCATCCCATCAGTGTATCAGCAGCAAGAGTCTTCATTTTTACAATCACTGCCTGAAAAATATGCATTTTCTTGGGGCTAGAATTGCCTGGACAAGGCATTTATTTCCCTGCAGAATATCCCATCACTCGGTGCTTTCCATTTCCAGTGTTGCCTGCTGTGGTTTTTCAGATCAGCTGAAGAAAATCATAGGTGTATCCAGGTTGCTGGTATTTTCACTTGGATTCTGGTGCTGAAGTTTCTGACATGCTAGGCTGTGACTGAATCAGAAACAACTGAAAAGGCACACGGTTACACATTGGGAACAGCACCTCAGAGCAGCAGATTTTGACAAGAGGGAAATCCTCCTCACAGTGTGTATTTGTAGCTTTATCTCTAATGCTGAACTCCAGCTGGGTACATGTGTGCTGGGCTCAGGGGCATCTATGCAGAAGGGGCCTGGGGTCAATCCCCACCTGCCTCATGGTGGGATCAGTCCTGGTTTATCCGTAGGAAAACACTGACTTCCCCAGTGCTCAGCTCACACTGGGACAATTGCAGTCAATAGCATTTGTTATCCTGCAGTCGTCACAGTGCACGTTGGTCTTATTCTTAGTAACAGCTAATCTCTTCTGTATGCTTACATCCAGAGATGGAGGACACGGGTTTGGTTTTTTTTTCCTGATAGGATTTATTTGGAATGAGAGACACAAACCAACCAGGCTTTGTCAGGCTTCACTGTGGCTTCCTTAGTGAAAATTGTTGCTTTATGATTCTTGGCTTAGCCTTTCCAACCTTAATCTGCGATGGACAGAAGATTTCAGCATGTCTGGGTGGGTTAGAGATGTGACGGGGCCCCCTCAGTGTCCTGTTATCTCAGCTGAGTGATGCACATCGAGGCACAGAGTTCTGTTTTGAACAGAAGAATCTCCTGGCCCTGTTCTTGTTGGAAGTTCACTGTTCTTCTGCTGTCCTTGAGAAGCTGCAGTGACTCCCTGATGAGAAGGTTTTATGAAGCGCTGCCTTTCATGAATGCTGATGTGAGAAAACTAATTTGATGGAATTTTCCCATCATCTTCCCTTATGCACGTGTCCATGCAGTCCTGAGCCTCAGAGTCACCCGCTGCATGCAGAGTAAACATCTTCCTTTTGTCTGAATTACTTCTCTCAGGCTTGCCTTATGGCCATGAATCAAAATACACGTTGACACCACAGTTCTGTGATTTTGAGTTTCCCCAGATTGCAGCAGGCAATGTATGAGGGGTTTATATGCTTTTTGCACAAGAGAAGGCGGCCTTTTCTCTCCCTGCTTCAGTTCTGCTCTTTCTGTAACTTTTTGAAAAACACAAGTCAAGAGACCTCATATGCTGCTTTTGAAACTGAAAAAGTATTTTTCAGGAACAAAACAATGTTCCAAGAAAACTGAAATGTGTTTAGTGCTGGAGGATAAAGTGGGAAAATGTTCTCCCTTCCTCATAAGCAGAGAAGAGGCCAAAGAAATGGGGAAAGAAGTAACAACTCCTATTTCCTCATTGCTTTTCTCCGGAGCAAATACACATAAGCTTTACCTAAAGTTGAAGGAGAAACCCTCACGAAAGCCCTAACGGAGCAGCATGTTGAAAATGAAAAGGGACTCTGGAGACCTTGCAGCTCCTGCCTGCAAGATGGGAACTGCTCCTGAGGCGTTCCACGGCTTCCATAGCCGAGTTTAACACCGCATTCAACCTGAAGCTCAGCAACCTTGACGATGCACCTTTTCTCCTGGAGGAATCTGGTTCATTCCTGCTGGGTTAGAGGGGGGGCAGTGTGGGGAGCCGGGAAGCAGTGCCCTTATTATTTGTATTTTTAGTACATTCCGGGTTTTTTCTGTGTTTTCTGTGGGTTTTGGAGCACGGCCGAGGGGAAGGAGGATGAACACCGGCAGGTGGCAGCCAAGCTGAAGGTTTTGAACCTGGAAAGAAGGGAACGCCAGGAGCGGGATATGGGAAAGGGTCAGCGCCATTCTGCCTGGAGAAGCTGCAACCCCTTACAGAGGGGGATGCTCGCTTTTGGACTACGCTGTCTGCATCGTACACTGCTCTTACAAATTGGTGGGGTCCATTTTTTTTCCCCTGGTGTCATTACAGTGAATTAAAGCCCCAGAGAAACTTAAAGCCTTTGTTTTAATACAGGCAAAATTGGTTTTGAGGCAGCGTCAGAATAGTAATGAATTGAATGTGCTGCCTGTAGTGTTGAACGCTTCTGGGGAAAAAATGCTTTAGTTGAGTAGATCTATATTGAATGAAGTGAGGCACAGTTTGGTGGGAAGAAAAGGAAAGGGCTAATTGGTGTGTTACACGGGCTGGCAAAAGTAGACACTGTTGCTACCTGCCATTGCTTGCATTTTGGGCGGTTTCTTTCTAACACTTGGCTTAAAGATACCACCAAATAATTCCACAGCGCAACAGTGACCAACAGGCATGATTTCAGTCGCTGCTTTCTGATTCATACAGTTGAGTCCCTTCTGATGAACTGAGCCTGACCCGTGGTCCTCTGCCCATCTACAACCTCACCACAGCTCTCATCCTGCCGAAATACACTCTGTTTCTTTTTTCCCCCCCGAGGATTTTGCTTTCTAGTGCATTAGAGAGTTAGGGGTGAATGGAAGGATGTGGCTTGATAGCTGTGGAAGCACACTTTTTCAGTTGTAAAAGCCCGTGCAGTTTGTAGGGTGTTTGTACTTGTGGAATTCCTTTGTTTGAGGGAACACAGAAGACTTCAAAGCATTGTGTTAAGAAAACTGACTCCTTGCAACCAGGCAGCCATCTCTCCAGAAAGCTAGAGGCATTTAGGTTAGCTGCCACTGGAAGAAACAGGAAGGGAAAGTCAAACTCATCTGTTAACTGGACAGCACAATGACCTTGAACTCCTTTATTCTGTCCTGAAAGAACTTTGTGTTCTGTCATTTTCTGTTCATAGAAAAGAGGTGTGTGGTTCTGGTGGGTAAAGGAAGGGGAAAATAACCCAGCCTCCCCCTGCCAGGCACATCAGCTAAGGAAGAACGTGCTTGTCAAAAGGCTTCCTGCAGCACTGCTCTACCACCATAATTGCCAATTAATGTTAAAAATGCATTAATGAATCCTGACTGTCCCTTCCAAGCTGCTTGAGCAGCTAATGCGATACATGATACGATGCCAGAGCACAAAGCTCTGCTTTCCACTACCATGCAGAAAGACATCTGACCGCTCTTGGCAGGAGGTGGTGGCCACAATGCCATGGCAGAGCCGCCCCGGATCCTGCTCAGACAGCTGAGAAGGTCCCTCTTTCCCAGGCATCTCTCCAACACAGGATAGAGGAATTGCTCTCTAATGTTTCCTCACTGCATCCCTCTTTGCTGAGGGACTGATGAGCCCCTGGGGCACTGTATAACCAGAAGTGAAGCTGTTGCCTGTGGTGTGAGGATGATGGGTCCCATGAAATGACTGACCTCTGTGTGCAAGCCAGGCCATCTGGTTGGTGTTGCACACATTGCCCAACATCCAACTGGCTCTACTGTGTGATACAAAAGAAGCACAAGGCGTAGTGTGGTTTGGTCCATGTGAAGAGACCCTCTGTAGCTCCTCAAGAAGGCCTGGGAGCTACCAAGCTCAACAGCTTGGGCTCTGTGATCTTCCAGGTGTCTTGGTCGGGTTCAGATAGTGTTGTAAACCTTTTCCAGTGTCTCATGCTGTGTGGAAAAAGGAACATGTGCTCGATTTTACAGCAAAATCTGGTCCTTTTGTCTGTCTCATGATCGGCAAAATGGAGATAACATCCAACCACACTTCCCAAGAGGAGAGGCCCTTATAAAAATAATTTCCTTGTTCTGTGCTTTGGGGCCAATGCAAATGCCATGTGAATGGGGGTGCTCTTAAGCTTGAAAAGTGAGCTGGTTCAGTGCTGACTTTTGGAGCAATCAGTGCTGACACAATACCATCAGCTTGCAGAGATGTGGCCAAATCAAGTTCAGGGCAGATTACAACAAATGAAATCCATCTCTGACAGCTCACAAAACAAGGATGTTTTCATCACTCCTTCTACCCTGATGGTACTACTGATAAGATGAAGCAGCAATTACACCTTGATGCTCTCTTACGATGCACTGCTCCCCTCTAGATGCAGCTGCAGAAAGCCCCTTGTCCACTGAGCCCATAGTGAGAAATGAGAACACAATGTGTCTCTTGTTCTTAGTAACCATGGGCAGCAGTGCTTACAAAAGCCCAGCATTACCCCCAGGAGAGGCTTTGAATAACCCAGGATGGCAGCTTAACATCTTTTTTCTCTTGGCCATGATGCAACCAGTGGCTGGGGGAGTGCACTGAGCCCTCTCAGCCAGTGGGGAACCTTTAGGAGACCTCCTAAACCTCAACAACTCTGCCCAGAGATGTTGTAAGCCCAGGGATTCTCCTTGTGAGGGCTGCTTGGATGAGCCAGGCTGAGCTGCTTGATGCAATCAGCTACTTGTGGACAGGAGTCTATGCTGTGCCAGCACCACTACAACTGGTAGCAATATACCCCTGCCCTGTCCTGCGAGGATTCTGGTAAGAGAAGCCAAAAATTGCAGGGACCGTGAAAGCTGCCTTCCTCCTGGTCTCCTACCGATTGTCCCTTGAGTGATGCACCCTGCATCTTACAATGAATTTGTTATTTTCCATCCATCACTGCAGTGATCACTACTATGGAATACAGGTAAAAAAGGCAAGACATGCAAGTACAGCTTGAGCTCATTGAGGATTGTTTTCATTAGAGGAATCCCCAGAAACGTGAGTTTGGTGTGCTGGTTATGCTGAAGGCATCAGAGAACTTCTTATTACTTCTTTAACTGAGAAAAGGCCTGGCAGGAATGAGGAGAGTCTCTACCGAGCCTTTATTTTATCATTCTGCTCTCCAGCACTGATCATTTAAAAAGATGCAAACAGAAGGAAGAAAGGGCCTTCTTTCCTCTTTCTAACTTCACCGTACAAACTCCTTTTTGTCATGGTAATGGACGGAAACCTTAAGCTTTAAACACTTTCCAATGGAAAGCAGACGCGAAGTTCTCGGTGTCACTTCGCTAGGACGGGTACTAGGCAGAAAGGGATTAAAAAGAGTTTCCTTCCCAATGGCTGGAGTTATTTGTGCGAAGTAGGGGCATATCTTTTCCCTCTGCTTTTCAGTCTCAGGATGCGAGGTTGGTCTGAGGGGGAGGCAACTGGCTGAACTGAGCCTCCTCAGGAGAGAATTAGTAATTTTACAGAGGATGAGTAATCTTTCCCCTCATCCTTTTTCACAGTAAACCCAACAAAAAGAAGTTAGATGGGAGCTAAAAATACTCATGCATTTTTCTTGGTTTTGCCCTTGTCTGGACTATCGCAGCACTCGGGACTCACAGCATTGCAGATGGATCTTCCATAAGCCAAGTGGGATAAGTCAAGGGGTGACTTTGGCTGCGAGTGCCCAGCAGTGGAGTGCTGCCTACCGCTTTGACCATGGCAAGAGCATATGGTCCAGGGTAGGAAATGAAGGACCCTGCTGTATGCAGCCAGTGAAGGAGTTCAGGTTGGCCCCTGCACACTCACATGAGCAGTTTTCATGGGCCCCCTCCCTGCACTCGCTATGGATGGTTCATGTCTGACTCATTAAACCCATTTTCCCTTCTTCCCAAGCTTGCTGCTAAGCCAGGGCAGGCCATTCAGGGCAGAGCAGCTCAGCCTGGAGGAGTCTCTGCGGAGACCTTATTGCAGCCTTTCAGTTCTTAAAAGGGGCCTAATAAGAAAGATGGGGAGAGATTATTTCGCAGGGCCTGTTGTGATGGGATGAGGGGTGATGGTTTTAAACTAAAAGAGGGAGATTCAGGCTGGATGTGAGGAAGAAATGTTTTACAATGAGTGTGTTGAAACACTGGCACAGGCTGTCCAGGGAGGAAGTGGATGTGCCATCCCTGGAGACATTCAAGCTAAGGCTGGATGGAGTTCTGAGCAAGTTGATCTAGTTGAAGATGGCCCTGCTCATTGCAGGGGGGTTGGACCAGAGGAGCTTTGAAGGTCCTTTCCAACCCAAACTATTCTATGTTTCTATTCTATGTCTTGGTGAGCCTGCAGATGGGAATCAAGAGGCTTCGTGTCCAGAAGGGTTGGCGACCATCACCTTTAGGCCTCCTTTGGGGCAAACCTTACCCTGAAGGTGGGCTACAGCCAGAAACTTCTGAAAACTCTTAGCACAGGGTAAACTTCTAAAACTTCATATGTGAGTCAGAAAACAAAAGGGAAATAAATCTGTGGCTTCTGGAACACACAGAGGAGCTTGGGACTCATCTGGAGCGAGAGCTGGCCTTGTGAAATTTGGGCTGTTTGGTGAAAAATACTGGATGCCTCCAATTTGTGATGCTGCTTGAGAAAAGCGCTGGGATCAGGGCTGATTTTTCAAAGCAGGTACCTCTTGTTCTGGCTCAGTTCTCTGGGTTGAAATCAGACAGCAGCAGCCACCCATCTTGTATTGAATGGTACATAAACATAAAATAACTCTTCTAATTTCCACCTCCCTTCACAAATCAGAATGAATATTCACATATTTCATTCTTTGATAGATTTGTTATTCATTAAAGCAGATTGAAGCCTGGGGCAGCGTTGGGTGGATGGAGCTGGCACAGGCGGAGCAGGGGAAGCCATCATTACATCCCCATGAGCCAAAGCACATCGGGACAGAGCACATCTGGTGTTCCCAGATGGAATGGGTGAGAAATCCAGTTCTCCCTTATGCAAAGGTTCCTGTGAATCCCTCCCTTCCTACCCTTGGTCCCAGCTCACTTCCTGCCCACCTCATGCCTGCTCAGACACCACCAACCCTCTGCTCCTTTGTGCTCTGCAGCTTTCGGCCCCTGTCCCACAGCACTGGTTATTTTGGGCATTGGAAGCTGACAGTGTGGACATGCACATCCAACAGCGGCATCAACAAGTGCAGACGGGATATGTGTTATGCTGAAGAATGGGCTCCTTATTCCAGGCCCTGAAGCTAAAGGACAGGTGCCCCCCTCTCTTTTAGCCCTTCTTAAGCACGGGAGCCCTTCTTCACCTGTCCCAGCCATCATTCGGTGCCCAGGCATTTCACACCCATTCAGCTTTGCTTCCTCCTGCCTCCATCCAAACCCACCCTCCCACTGGTTCTGCTTTGTGCCACAATATGATCCCTTGGGCAATCACAGCTCCATCCCCTCAGCATGCCAGCAGCCCTGAAAAGAGGGAGAATGATGCTCAGACACCCTGTGTGCACAAAGGCTGGCAATGATGGAAGCACCACGACAGAGCTTGTGACAGAAAAGAGGGAAATTAAGTCACATTTCTGTATATCTCCCTTTCCATTGCGAGTACACATGCAAGGGTGTTAAGTGAGAGCCTACAAAGCTCTTGGAGGAGGTGCTGTGGGGGCAAGTGACAAGGATTGCTGCCCTCCTGCTTTTCCCATTCCCGCCTCTGTTTTCCCACTCGAGCTCTCATTTTTTCCTCCCTCAGTTAATTTTGTGCTGATTCAGCTCTTCTTGACGGGAGCTCGGGCTGCAGTTTCAGCAGGACTCGCTGGTGCTGGCAGGGAAACACACCGGTATTTTCTCCTGCTGGTTTTCCACTTTTCCCTCTTTTCAGAACGACTTTCCTGACAATGCTCACTTATCGGCAAGAGAAAATCACAGCTCCTGTGATGACAGATGCTTAGGAGAGGCCTTCAGCAGTGCTGGGGATTGGGAACAGGGAACCTCATGTGGGCTCTGGCCGCGTTCCCAGCCCCATGCTGGCAATGATGTGGAGGTCAGGGCTGAGCTGTGGCATGGATGTGGCTGAGGGGACTCCTGTCCTTGCCCCACGCCTTGCAGTACTGGCTGTGCCCGGCCCTGTGTTGGGACCCATTCTCACTATGGGCGCCCTATGGAAAGGGAGTAACATCACCTTGATTCTTCTGTGGGTGGTTCAGGATTTCCCCAAAACCCTGTTTTTTTCTCTCTGATGATTCTGTTCCAGGTGTACCATGAGGGCACCATGGTGAGTGCCAAACTGTGCCCCGTGTGTTCCACTCTTTCTCCCCCCTGTCCACAGCTTACAGGAGAGGTGTGCACATTGCTCCATTTGCCACTCTCCAGACAGCAGGAGGAAACACGACTCATGGGGATGTCCTTGTCAGCAGGATAAGGTTCCGTACCTCCAGGAGACAAGCTGCAGCTCCTCAGCATCTCCCCTTGTCTCTCTGGCCAGGCCATGGCTCCTCTTGGCAGCACCTACAGGCTGGGGCACTGGAGGGGAGCTGCTGGCCAAAAGTAGTTCCTCTTCCCTTCTGCTGTCCTGGGGCAGCAGCCATGGGACAGCCAAATCTCCTCAGAGCAACTAGACAATAGCAGGGAGAACTCGTCAGGCTTTATTACTGCATTTATGGGTAATTTTAGCTGTGACATCACCAATGAGGTTGAACAGTTTAAACCATCAAACAGTAAAACTGAAGCTTATTTTGCACAGAATTTCCCTCTTGTTCTTTGCTGAAGTACTCTTGCTTAAAATGCCCTTTGGCTGTTAATTCCATCCACGGCTTTCTAAACAACTTCATCTGTGGAAATCAGTTTGCGGGGAGAGCCAAGATCCAGTTCCTCTGAAAGCAATATTCCTATCCCTTTTAAACATAATAAATTTGCATCGATTCTTGCAGCACTGTGAAAACAAAGCACGAGCTGTACAGCAGAGGGTAAAAATACACCCCAGGGAAGCCAAGTAAATCAACTGCTGTGGGCTTTGCCATTATTCCTCTGCCTCCAGGGCAGGGCTGGGTTGCAAGGCTCCCAAACATAGGTGTGGGCAGAAAGGCACAATAGTCTTCTGTATTTAATATGGGCAGAAGGACACAGTAATTGCCCTCTGCGTTCTCGAAGCACACCATGACCACCACATTAGATCCTGTCACCAGCCATTAGAACGAGCCTAAGTTGCTATTTCTGCTCTCAAGCCTCTCTGCTTGATGTGTTTGATTTCAATGCATCAGATTCCTTCAGGGCTGATGTGTGAGCAATCAAACGACACAACCAGCCCCCAGAATATGAACTAACTCAGTATCTTATTAAGGGAATCTATTTAAAACTGAAGGGAAAGGTGTTTTTTCACCTGCCTGGAAACACTGCGTTTTCAGAAGAAGCATGTAAACCCTCCCCAAGGACAGCGGGAGGCTGCTGCAAGGGGGTTACTATTTAAGGTTACTTTTGAAACGTAAATTGCAATTTTGGCTTCTTTAAGGGAGGGGAATCAGCACCCCAACCTCCCTGGGATACAGAAATCAGCACGTTACCCTGCAGAGCGGCTGGCACTACCGAAGGGGAGTCCCCAGCTGTATTTCCTCTGGCCTACAAAGAATAGAACTGTAGAATTATAGGATCATTTAGGTTGGAAAAGACCTGTAAGATGATCAAGTCCAACCATTACCCTAGCACTGCCAAGTCCACCACTAACCCGTGTCCCTAAGCACGTCATTTACTTGTCTTCTAAATACCTCCAGGGATGGTGACTCAACCGCTTCCCTGGACAGCCTGTTCCAATGCTTTTGGGGAAGAAATGCTTCCTAATATCAAGTTTAAGGCAGAACTTGAGGCTGTTTCCTCTTGTCCCGTCACTTGTTTCTTGGGAGAAGAGACTGATCCCACCTCTCTCCATCCTCATTTCAGGCAGAAAGAGAGCGATAAGGTCCCCCTGAGCCTTCTCCAGGCTAAACACCCCAGTTCCTTCAGCCATCCCTCATCACACCGTGCTCCAGACCCTTCACAGCTCCACTGCCCTTCCCTGGTCCCGCTCCAGCACCTCAATGTCTCTCTGGCAGTGAGGGGCCCAGACTTTAACACAGCGTTTGAGGTGCAGCCTCAGCAGTGCCCAGTACAGGGAGACAATCACTGCCCTGGCCCTGCTGCCGCACAATTGCTGATACAAAATGTCACAGCCAACGCGTTTATGATATTTGTTTTTAATCAAGGTTGTCCGCAGGGGATTCCAGCCCCCACTCACTGTCCCAGGCCAATGAGGTTGTGGCTCCAGCAGGCACACAGCCAGCATGGATGCTGTCGAAGGGGCCCAAGTGTTTCCTCAGTGTCTTTTCTTCATCTGTGTCAGGTGAAGGGAAACTCCCAGCGGGCACAAGCTCACACCCAGGGCTTTCAGGACACTCACCTATTTCAGCTCATTTGGTTCCTGGTTTTGCTCCCTGATTGTGTCTCAGACTGAGCTGAACAGGATGTTGGCTTTGCAGGTGTGGAAGGTCACCATGAAATCTCTTGCTACGCTCAAAGGTAAACCACACAGGTTGGGTTTGGGCTGCTGGCGATTCCCGGACACCTCCTGGCCCTGGTGCTCACAGCATTCACCCCACAGCATGTGGGGACACTCAGACCTGATGCTCTCCGAAGCCACCCACGTCTGAGTGTGGACAAACTTGTCCTCAAGAACCCGTCTCTTCCCATGAGGATTCAGCCGGCACAGGCCAGCCAGCTTCCCTGCCAAGTCCAATCCCATCTGTCACACCACTGCAGACTACTGATGGCAGCTGGTTGACTAAAAGCTCGTTTCCCAGTCCTAGAAATAGTCTTTCCTGTTGCCCATTGCCCATCTTTCATTCCTGTAATCCCAAGTGGAGGCTTTTGCTTTGGTTTTGGTTTATTTTCCTCTTAAGAAGAAATAACACATTTCTTATTTTCCTGCTTGGAGCAAAGTGGTCAGCCTGCTCCTTTTGGAGGGGGCTCAGCCCCACCGTGTCCTGGCCTTGTGCATTGCAGTGCACATTGAGTGCTGATGTGGGCAATGGCAAGAGGGATCTGCACCATCCCTTGGAGCTCTCCTTTGATGGCAGTCATTCAGCTGTTTGAGAGGACATTCCTGGTTGGGGGAGGCAGAGCACGGTGGCCAAGCCACTGCAATCACGTTTGGCTCCCCTCCTGAGAACACTTCAGGCTGAGATGAACAGCAGAGGAACACAGGCAAGGGGATTGAGAGACGCTGCCTATGTTACACTGCTAACTCACAGTGTTTCAGGACAAAGGGCAAATGAGTCCTCATGTCCCTGACCCCGGGGACTGCGGGCAGCACTGTTTGTCCTGCGGCACATGAGAAATCCCCCAAACAACCCAGGGAATTTCCTTGGCAGGCCCTGGGGAGCTGAGCCCAGCGCCAACCCCCTTTCCCGGGTTGTCCTCTTTGAGCTGTCCCGACATTTGTGTAGTCAAACAGCTCACGACGTCCTGTCTCCCAGATCTCACAGGGCTTAGTTTGTATCCGTACCCTGCTCAAGTGCTTTGTGTCACCCATCCCACAGCCAGGCAGTGCCAGGGCAGGGGCGATGCAAGGACAGGAGCAAGTGGGGCCACCCTCAGCCAAGTATAATCCTCATGGAAGCCTTTAATGAGCCAGCACAAGGAGCAGATCTGACAAAAAAAAACTCCATACCTTTTCTGTGTGTTCTTGTAAAGCTCTGCTTAATTTTATTGTATGGTTTTCCAAATTTGACCTACTCAGACTGGTTCTTCATGGGATCAAACAGCAACGTTGCCACGGGTGTTCAGCGGGGAGGCTTCTCTCAGTGGCAGAGCTCTCCTGCCAAGAAGGAGAGGCCGGGGGACCGTAACATGGGGTGGAAATCCAGTTTAGGAAGGAAATGCTAATGTTTTCTTCACCAACCAAGCTTCCTACCTCCAGACCAATGGACGGTAGCTCCATCAAGCCTTTGCAGCTTTCTTTTCCCCTCTCCCATCCAACAGAAATGGAGTAATAAATCAATTCCTTGAGTGATATTAATGCAATAAAACATACAGGTCCTCAAATCAAGACAGGGGACACAGGATGAGGACAGACAACAACAGCCTAGAGGTGTCTTCCAGGCCACAAGTGAGCTTAGGCCTGAAGCAGTGCTTCTCTCCTTCCCAAATGACTGGGACCAGCTCTTCCAGGGCTTTGCTTGGCAAAATCATGCCTAGAGAAGTCAGAATCAGCTGGAGCCATGGGGACTGAACTTCATCAGGGCCTCCTGGAGAGGTTCCCACTCAAACAAGGCGTGTAGGCAAGGGCTGGCTGAGTCACGGCTGCAGGAAGGGCTGCAGCCAGCAGATGAAAGGTCTGCATCACCAGGAGCTGTCAGAATGAGTGTTAAATTAAGTAGAAGAGAGATATGTTGTGCTTAAGGCTGAATTTACTGTTCCTTTTCACCATGAAAGCTCACACTCATGCTTTTGCTATGCCCCTGCATTTTAACTGAGCTCTATCACCAGCTGTTTAGCAGCAGTATCTGCTTAGGGTTCAGTCCATGTCCACATGCGGGCAGCTCTTTCAGGGCTGTGGCGAACTTCAAAAGGGCACCCACATACAGCACCTTTTTTACCAACTGAGTAAGCAGAGCTCGGGCTGCAGGAGGCTCTGAAGCGGCAGCTATGGCAGCAGTGGGAAGCCCAAAAGCCACACAAGAGGAGCTGAACTGCAAGCAGAATTGGGATCCATGGCTGTGATTTGAGGGAGAGATTTTACTAGGGTGTAGCACTGAGGGTGTCATCCACTTCCGAGTGTTTTTGTATTTGCAAAGCCAATTCACCAGTGAAATCCTGTGCCATGACCGTTTCCCTACTGCACTTGGAAACATCTTTCGCTGCTTCTTTCTGCCTGTTGCCCGTCAGCCCCCGTCAGTGGCACACAGAGCTCCCAGGGGTCTCCATGAACTCATTTCTCCTGCCTCAGATTTCCCCTGACTGTTGCTGCAGCTGGTGACTCACACAACTGCTCCTTCTTTATCACCAGAAACTTGCAAGGGAAAGAGCTTGTTAAGACACGAATCTGAAGATGTCCTTGCTCATTGCGGGGGGGTCAGAAAAGGTGACCATTGAAGGTCCCTTCCAACCCAAACTATACTATGATTTCTGACACAGCGGAAAAATACGGAGGTGAGGAAGGGCACTTTCCCAACCACTTCTGTTGATCATTGAGTAGTAAAAAAGTGTGAGCAGAAAGGCACCCCCTTTCTTTTTTTCTCCAGGTGAAGATTATCTCTGAGCACAGGAACAGACCTGGTCAGTGGAACAAAGCAGGGCAACCATGCAGACAGCTTTTCTTTGTCACATTTGCTCTTCTCACCTTAGTCATGCGGATGGCCTGTGGGCATCTGTCTGGAGTTTCCAGCCCTGAGCAGGCTTTGGGATGTTTGGAAGTGCCCCTATAGCCACAGAGTGTATGGTGTGTGGTTCACCTCTGCTCTGCTGGGGGAAGGCAGGCAGGACCTGTGAGCCCCATGCTCACACTCAGGCAGGACTGGTCATGCTCATGGCTGGCCACCTGAATCCCTGCGGCTGCATCTTCCTGAAGGGCTTTTTGGTGCAACACTCCTTTGCCATACTAATAGATGAGTTTACCTGACCTTTCCTCTTATCAAGTCCTGTTTAAAGTCACTGATAACACTCCTGGGTGATATGGGCAGAAAGTGTCTGTGTTGGGTGTCTGTCCACTGCCTGTGCTGTCTCAGGAAAATTTCAGCTAAAACAATACTGTCATTTCTCCAAAGCTGACTCGGGGAGACGAGCTTCGTTAGTTTGCACCCTGAAACAGGGACTTCAGATGTAAAGCTGGTCTGTCTACTCCCCTCTGCTCCGCTCCTGTTGAGATTACAAACCTTTAAATAGAAACACAGAGCACCAACAACTTGGTTCCTACATCTTCCTTGGCATGGGCATGGCATGTCCCCAAAGCACGTGCCATCCTCAGATGGAGTAGTGCCTTCCTGGGAATTATTCCTCCCAGTTGTAAGATACTCTTTTGTTACTGGCATTATTTTACCCGGTTTATATATTATTGTGATTACTACAGAATCACATGTTCCTGGGCACATTCAGGGCTCCCAGTATTTGTGTTCAAGTGTAGGAGCTGGATGTGTGTTAGTAGAGGGGACAAAGGGGTTAAACCAAAAAAAACCCAGGATCTGTGGGAAAAATATCAGTGATAGAAAATTGGGGAGCAGAAGACAATAAACAGGATCTAAAAAGAGGGAGGATGGGGCTCGGGAGGCAGAGTACAGTGCAGGACTTGGTGGCAAAACAAGAGGGAGGATTTAAAGCCATCCCTGTGTGCTTTGCCAGTTGAAGGGGCATTGCAGTTCATCCCCACCCTGCATTGGCTGAAGCAGTCCAGAGACTCCAGCAGCACTGTCACCCTGGGGCTGCTGTGCTGAGCAGAGAAAGAGCAGAGCACAGCCGGCACAGCACGTCTCCCACTGCCGAGGGCTGGGACAGGGCTGCGGGCTCTGGCCAGGGCCCAGCTGAGGAGCCTCTCCTGCAATCATCACCCAGCTCAACAGCTCCGAGTGCCGATTACTGCTATCTCGGAGGGGATGGCTAACACCGAAGGAAGATTGCAGACGTTGCGTGTGCTGGTAGTTCCTGGGACGCCAGTCTTGTGAAACAGGCCAAGGATTTTCCCAGATAACATAAACAGGCATTATCATTTGGCAGACGGTTACATCTGCAAATACGTGCGAATGAAAGCATCCTGAGGGCACTGCTCTTGAAACAAAATGCCCCAAAGCTCGAAAACACAGACTGCTGTGATGGCAGTGTGTTCCTTTTGCCTGCCTCTTCCCTTCCAGCAACACCTAGCCGGCCTCGGTGCCAAAGCCTCACAGAGAGGCGAGCACTGAGCCAGATGCCTTCGGCACAGAAAGCATGGAAGCGGGAAGGAGCACTGATGGCTCTGCGTGGACAGGTTCTACAGGGGCCAAGCAGAATGGGGCAGTGCAGGGACATGTTGGCTGGCGCTCCACTGTGCCCTTTTAAAATTGCCATCCCACTTTCCGGCAGGAACCTCAGACCTTCTTCATCAAAGCATAAACATGAAGCAAAGAGTGCTCATTAATTCCGCGTTTGTTTGTTTTAAGACCCAAAGTTTATACAGTTTAAAACTTCCATGTATTGCTTTTACCGGTGCCTCTGCAGCCCGGTAACTTGTGTGCGGCAGAGAGAAATAAGCAGCAGAGCACTTCAGCATGATCTAATAGTGGAGTTATGTGATCTGGGGCCTGCTGTGTCCTGAAAATACCAGCAGTTAACGTACTGTGAACATGGTGCAGCAGCTCTTTACCTCCTTGCTCGCCCAGGAGTCAATACTTCACAAAGCTGAAGAGGATGCTCTCCTTTACACCATGTGTCCCACTGATCTAGTGACCAGCCTTGTTTCACACACTCATCCACCAGAGCTCAACCATGAGTATACAGATATTTCTAGCCTTCATTTAAAGATCCCTTTATTGGAGAATGGAAGAATTCTGCCTGGGAAGGTCAACTTTGATCTCTGGCGTTGACCATTAACCTGGCTTTAAATTTCCACATCTTTAAACATTTGTTTTAGCTACTGCTACAATTTTCTAATACAGTGCATAAATTCAACAACTATTTCTGTTCTTGTCTGAAGTGTTAACATCTTCCCCACTTGGACTGAACATGCTTTATCACATCAGCTAAACCCCAGGGACACTCCAACGAAGAGAGAGCACTGCCAATGTGAAAAGCAGTGACATTTTCTCAGTTTCAGATCCTTCATCTGTGCCAGACCCATACCCAGATCAGACACCTTTTTTTCTCTGCACTTAAAGGTCACCAGGGAAAGCAGAAAACCAAATAAAGAGAAGAAGAGGATCAATCCTGTAAGAAGACAAATCACTCTTGTCAAATTTATTTGTCTCCATAACTGGAAGAAGTACTCTTTATAGGCTTTTTATTTTAGACGTGGAAAATCACGATGTGTCCATCCTCTATGTGCAATGCCCAACAGAAGATTGTGCCATTCACTGTATGCATCATTTACTACACATGCCAGGTTTCTGTTCCATTTTAATTTATTGCTTCTGAGGGGTTTCAGCCTCTCCCTTTTGGGGATTGTTCAAACCCAGCAGAGATTATTGTTGGCTCTTTCCATTTTAGGCAGGCACCATCACTGCAATTTTCTGAGTGGCTCCCACGTAAAACCCCATAACAACAGTGAAGCTCACAAAGAACTCAATGTAGTATCTGGTATTTTTCCTCTTTCAAAATAACTGCTTGGAGGAAAGGTTTTGTTTGGTTTCTTAGGCTTTGTACAGTTACTTATATTAGATCGCTTTATTTAGTTTATATTTTTGTCCCTTATACTGAGCCAAAATTTTCCTATTCTCAGATCCACTTGAGCCCTCCATACCACCATAACAGCTCCTCCTTCCATGACATTTATATCCTTCAAAGTCTTTTTATCACCATTCTATTCTATACGTAGAGCTGCCATTCAACCAAATCATACATCTAATTTGTTTACACACTTTAAAGCACGGATTCACCAGGGAAAATTAAACACCCTTTTGAAGTCTTTCTGAACTCCAGGCACATGCAATACTCAGTATCTCCTTTAGATCAAATACTTTCAATCTTTGGCTTGCTATCTGCCTCCTGGCAAAAGTGCAGCCACTGATAGAGAGACCCAGTGACAGCTCTTGTGACCCAATAAGTACCTGGGAGGAAGAGCCAGCGCAGTGCGCAGCCCAGGATGATGCATGCATTTCAGGTGCAAGAGCAAATGAGGATCAGAAGATGTACCTATCTACGGCAGCAAGCGACACTATGCTAAGCAGATACAGAAGACCACATATACAGCAATTGTGTGGCTCACTTCACCTCAGCTGGACAGCTGGACACTTGCTGGGCAGTTGGAGCAGAAGAGATCTATCTTTCAGAGTATCTCATGCAGGCAGTCATACAAGGATACCACATGAGGAGTGAACGTCACTAGAGGACACAGCCAGAGTAGGGACAGCGAATGCCACAATCCCTGGCACCATCAGGGCCAGGATAAAACTGCCATGGAGCCAAACCAGGGTAAGGCTGATGAGGATGTGCCCTGAGGAGGCAAACGATCAATCAGCACAAGGGGACGTCCAACATCTTTGGGAGAAGACTGGTGAACAGTGGCTAAACATCAGTCTATGGACACAGAAGTGAGAACAGAGATGCTGGGGAACTGCTGACATCCACAGCAGAGGGAGTGAACATGGGGTTGGTCTCTCAGTATAACTGATCCCACTGCCCGTATTCCAACAGATCCAAAAGATGAACTACTAAGGAAAGATCGAAGGTGCTTGGAACATGATAGCGACAAAGAAGATTAGATTTCTTCACTGCAGCAGAAACATCAGTGGAGACGCAGACAAGGTCCAGGAGATGGATGATGCCCAAGATACAAGGCTGGACAATATTAACTCAAGAGGTGCTCTGAAGACTGGGTTGCTGTGAAAAAAAACAATAAACATAGTCACAAAATACAGATACTTTCTTTATGTTTGAGATAAAATTGAGTGACGGAAAAAACCACGTCAGTCAGTACACCTCTATCTACATCTGTCACACTGCTTTTCTGCCAACGAAAGTGGCCTGGACGCAGTCTTTGAAATTCCAGCTCGTACCTTTACTAACACACCCCAGCAGTAACAAACATACCAAAAGAAATAGCCCTGCAGGCTACTATCCTGTCTATGACAGAAACCAATGGAAGATTACTATCAGAAAAGTTCAAGAGAAGAACAGGACAATCTGCCCACACAAGAAGTTATTTCTAGTCATGGGCTTTCTGAGTCGCGCTGTGCTCTGAAGCTAGTAGGATTTTATCCCCCAAACATGACAGAGAGAATAAAAGTAACCATCTCTGTTATTGCCTTCCCCCCCAATCCTATCTGAGACTTAAGCTCTCTTTGAGACTCTGGTTCTCAATGACAGCCTGTGAAACTCTCAGAAATAACACCATTCTACAGTAAATACATTTTCTGTACACACGTATCATTATTCTGTAATAAATACATCTCCTATTACCCATTTTCAAATGTGTCACCTTTCAGGTTCACTGAGTCCTAATTCAGTATAGGAGCAAGTAGCATATCACAGTATTTTCTGCTTTTCTATCATGCTCCCTTTTCTGAATTTCTTCCTGCAAACTAAATAATCACATGGGGCTTCAGCGCAGCAGTGTCTCCCTCCTATAATCATATCTGTCCTTCCCAACCCACCCCCTTTCTCCAGTACCCATTTTATTGAAAGATGGTAACCCCAACATTTCAGGCAAGGCCACCTCCTGACATTTCATACTGGCACCATGGACGTTTCCAAAGAAATCAGCTCTGCAGGGAGATCAGACCCTTTAACCAGACATTTGACTCTGACTCTGACAAATGGCTCCCTGTGAGCAGAATGAGTTGTGGAATATTGGCATCCAAGATGCTGAACAGTTGCTAGCGCTAACAAACCACCCACAGGTACTACCCTGATTTACGTGGGCTCCATAAGGAGAGCCCTGGCCCAGATCCTGTCACTCCTTCTATGTTGCCAGCAGCTGGAAGAGTCTGTGGTGTCTGCTAGGCAACTCTGGCACACAAGGATATTTTTATTTGGGAGCAAATTTACTTGCTCAGTTTCAATGCTACGCTGCAGCAGGAGCAGGGGAAAATGGAAAGCAGCTCCACTTGAATTTCATTCCTACTTCCTTTTATTGTGCTTCTATTATTTCTGGGACAGTCATTCCTGGACTGGTTATTTTGTAGGAACATCAGGCCTGTTGGAAAGAGGCTGCTGTTGCGTTCTCTAGACAGCATTAAACACTAGTTCTTTTTTCCTTTAATTTGATCCCTGTTTTCTCAGACATAAATCAGAATACTCTAATTTCCATCCAGAGCTTTCCCCTCCGCTGCTTTTAATATGTATTTGAAATCACATTTTAAAATACTGATTATCACAATTGTAAATCTTGTTATTAAGGTTGGAAGGATGAATGTTATGCTAACAAGCCCTACCCAGACTAGGGAGAGTTTGATGGCGATTGGTTTGAGGTAAAGAGATAAGGGTAAACTGAGGCACAAGAGGAGCCTGCAGTCAGACTGGCAAATATCAGTGTGCTCTGCCATTGTGCCACACAGTTTCCCTGTCGATCATCTTTATTTGGGCACTGCCAAATTCCTGCTCCAGGGACTATTTAACGCAGCTAAGCTATGTGAATCTTCATCTGACTGGCAAGATCAAAATGCCAAAGAAACACTTTCCCAGTGAATAGTGATTATTTTCCTCCACTAATTTCTCTCTTTGTGGTCTGTTTGCTTTGAAGCCTGCAGGGTAAAGGTAGTGTCCAGTTTTTACTAAGCCTCTTGGACAACCTGGTCTCAGTTGAGCACCTTTTCCAGCAAGTGGGACCCCACTGTGCAACTCCCCCAAGCTCTGAAAATAGCTCTGAACTTTCCCAGCCTCTGCATGTGTTCCTTGGAGCTGCAGCCCTGCGGGATGAGTCAGCTCTTTCGGGATGACATGGCAGCTGAAATCAGACCCAGGCTTTGCAAAGAGAAATCCAAAGATCCTCTTGAACTCACTTGCTCCACAGGAAACATCTAAACAAAGTAAAGACGTATCACACACTTCCTTGCCCCATGCTGATTACTCACACCTCTGGGGAGATACTGGGGTTGTGTGGGGATTAAATCTCCTCTTTCTAAATTCTTCATCTACACTTCCTCTAGCAATGAAAGAAACCTGGAGAACATAACTCCCTCAAGAGAAGTGTTTGGAGTCAGAACTGCAGCTGAGAAGTAATATAGTCCTGATGAGGGTGTGCTTAACAAGAGTGGGCTCAGCACCTCTTCTTTCTTCACAGCAAGCCACTGGAAGAGGAGGCTCCATCCAAAACATTGCTCTGGCACCAGAAAACCCTTCCCAGCTTCCTCAGCTGTTTGACTGTCACAAGTTCTTGCTGCACTCCACATGCCTCTGTGAAAGGAATAACGTATGGTGACTGCTGCCAATGCAGCTGTAGGCATAGAACCACAGGGATACAAAGCCAGATGCAGACCTCTTCTCCAGATCATCGTACATTTGTATCACTGGGATATTACTGGCACATAGTGTCCATGTTTCAATTAGTATTTTGGGATTCAGACTGAACACTGAATGGCAGGATAGCGAGTCTGGCCCTTGAAATGTTTGGTCTTTTGAGAAAATTACCTGCTTTGCAGTCTTGCTTAAAAATAAAAGGCTAGCAAAAGGGCACTCTGTCTATACACTAAGTTGCCTCAGATCTTTCCACAACAATTTCAAGTCCAGTGTAATGAAACCTGTTGCCAGGTAAGTAAAATCAATGTGGAAATATTTACTCCTGCCCCTTAAACTGGCACATGAGTGGCTTTTCTCTGTTCTAAATACAGATGTGGATATGACTTCCTTAGCTCTTGGGAGTGAGCAAAGAAATTGGAGTTGCTGTTGCGAGAGGTAGCTATGATTTCTTTCTCCTGAAGGCTAGAAACCCTCAGTCCTTACCTTCCAATGATCTCACCCTTGTCTGTGTTATAGTTGTGTCTGTGTTCCTTATGCAGTTTTTTAAAACAAAATTGCTGTAATTTAGCTATCACTCCACAAGTGGCAGAGATCGTAGAGTCTTCTTCTCAGTTCTCTGAAGCCACTACTTTCTATTACAAGTCATTACATTGCATCTGCTGATCCCAAACATTTTGTAGTGGAAGGCCAGAGTCCCAAGACCTTGTAGATCCTAATTTTGCCCAACATTTTCAGTGTGGCAGTGGAAGGAAGAGGCCTCCAAACTGTGTTTCCTAAGACCTTGTCTAATACCTTCTCCATTCAATATGCAGAAGAAGAGAACAGTAGCCAAAGCTATGATATAATGTGTAGTTAGAAAGGTAATTTGTAACATCTGAGAAACATTTCCTCTGAAGCTGCATGGGAAGGTCAGAGTTGGATTAGCCATTTTGTGCGCTGCTTCCTGTTACCACTGCACTGTGGGAACGGACCTGGGAGACAGTGAAGCAGTATTAGGGAGTCAGCCTAGGGGAATGGTCAGGAAATGGGGCTTAGGGACACATGATAAACTCTCCTGCTATACAGTCCTCCTCTGTGATTTGGGGGAAGCGGCGTTCATTGCTGGTGAGTCACATGCAAGTTGGAGGATGTGAGTTTGGCTCCATCTATGGGAAGCAGTAAAATACTACAATAGCCCCAGAAACGGGAGAGCGTCCATTCCAGGCCTTTCAGGCCAAAAGATTATGGCCAGCCTTCAACTTCTCTCATAAACCACAGCGTATCTTTATCAGTGTACTTTTGAACCGATAAGTTTTTAAATTGTTTACTCTTGTAAACACCTTCCTACTTATGTGAATCACAATTTGGAAGCCACAGCCTTAATAATTATGTATTCTTTTATAGAAGATACTGTAATAATTAAGCTTGAACTCTAATACACGTCCATGAATTTTTTACATGCACGTACCGCTTCCCCAAATAATTTATCAGAAATTCTCATGCTTGGTGTTTGCCAAAAGGACAAAGGATTTGCCAAAGGAAAAGGATTTCTGTTGGTCTTGCTTTCATTTTCCTATATGCTACTCTTTCTTTGAGCAGCTGAGCATGCAAAATACTCTTCTTGGAAAGGACAGATAGGAAGGTCGATTGCTTGCTCAGAAAATGTTGGTGTTTACTAAACTGAAACTGTTAACCCATTTCAAAACAGAAAATCCTTAGTAAGATTAGAAAAGAGGTTGTCTCTAATGCTTTGAACACTGAACTACCTCTGGATGATGTTTATGTCCTCTCCCAACAACTTTCTCAAGAGGTACTTGTACCATGGGGATTATAGGACAACTAGTCACTGATGTGAAGGACATGGAAAATAAGTACAAAACCATCCAAAGAACACAATTCAATTACAGAAGTCCAAACAACTAGCCTCTCTGAAGGCAGGGAATCATGTTGGACACTTCCTTCAGCTGCCCCTTTTTGCTTGTCAGTACTTGATTAAACAAGGCTGAGAACATACCATCTCTTCCTAGCTTTACAACACAGGCCCCCAAACTCAACTTTTGCCCTTACAGCTCCCAGAGAGGCTAACATAGGAGGATTATGGTACTACCCTGTGTGTCTTCACACCCTTCTGCTCTCCATTAGGAGCCCAATCTTCAGTGTCTACTTCTCCTGTGTACTCTAACACACAAACACACATGCCTGAACTCCAGCACCTGCTTCTGCACTCTCCTATTCCTTTCCCTGCCCATCCCTGTCAGGCACACCCTCCCTGTCAACCTCTGCCCTGCAGCCTGAGAGGAAAGTGTACGGCCTGGAGGCCGTACATAGAAGCTGAGCTGATCAAGTAACTGACAGTGCTTGGTCTGGTGGACGAGCTCATCCAGCCTGAATGCAGGCAGTTATGGCCCAGCAGAAACCATCTACGTGCAAGTGCTCTCCAGAGCTGCTGGGAGAAAGGTGCCACAGAGGCGGCTTCCCTTGTTGTCCAGGTCAGTATCTTGCAGAAGCCTGGCCACAGCAGCTGGTGTACATGCCCTGCCTAAGCCCAGGGCTGGCAGTCACCCCTGTTTGGCCAAGTGCTCTGAGAGGAGTTTCCTCAGGGCCCTGGAAAGCCCCGGCACATCTCACTTGTGTACATACACACACACATGAGCATCTGCTGCTGTGGCCCATGTAACCACTGGAAAACCCAAGATCTTGCTGAGCTGCTAAGATGTGCGGAGCTACTCAGAAGCCAAGTTAGCAGAATTCATGACTTTCAAAAAAAATTAAGCAGGAATAGTTAGCTTTGCCAACTAGGTTCTTTCTTCACCAGACGATTTGTCAATCAGCCTAATGTCAAGTCAATAAACATTATTAGGCATGTTCAGAGTTGTTGAGTCATTAAAGTTTCTTTAATAGCTTATGGTTTTAAGCAGAGTCATCTTTAGGTGGATGAACACCATGAAGCCTTTAAGGTTAAGCTTAGCATTGAGACATTTTAAGAATTTTATCTTTGGAAACACTCTTTGGGACACATTTTAGCTTTGTTCTCTTTTGGAGTTTTTGGGGTTTGTTTGTTTTTTTTTTTTTTTTCCCCCTCCCCAGTTCTTCCTGCTTTTAAGAGAAAGGAAATCCAAATGAAAACCTGAATGTAATGCTAAGTTAACAATGGCTGAGACATGAGGTTAGGAAACTCAAATATATCTGTGCAGGATTCCAAGCTTAGTTGTTCTTGGTAGGCACCCAAAAGTAACTTGATTTTTTAATTATGCAATTGAGTTTAGAACTGCACTTAAAATCCTATTGCTAGATTGAATTCTGCTGTATTCTTTTATACCACACTGATGTCTTCTTTGTTCAGTGTAAACCTTCATCTAACATTAAATCAAACAAAAGTCATTTAATATACTTGATCCATTGCCTTTACCAATACTGCAGACCGTTCTTGCGCACCAGTTAATGAAATGCGAATTTAGTTCATTCATTGTAAGTCTTAAGGAAACTGAAATCTTCTGAAAATATCAAAGAGGCCTTCAAAACTCAACCAAAAGGAATAACTTGCACGTAATACATGTTCTTCACTCTTCATTTTTCCTGGTGAAGACAGTTTCTATGGGCAAGCAGAATTCTTTCTTTCTGTTTTCCCTCCTATATATTTGTCAAGGTCTGAAAGTACCTGTGGAACTTCATAAAAACATGCCAGTAGATACCAAAAGCAATCAGTAATATGTAGAGTTCATAAATCAGTAGAGACATTAGCAAATCAATGAAATAGAAATGTAAGCAATACAGAAACGTAAAGCTTCCATCTCTTAAATGCTCATCTGTTTGAAGGAAGGTACAACCTGGTGAGTAGGACTCTGGCTTGTGAAGTGGAAATATAGGCATAACTGTAAGCTTTGCCATCAGTTTGTGGAATGCCCTTAAAGACATCATCTTTTCCCTCTTCTCTGTAAACAGATCTATTAACAAGTCTCCTAAGCAAATGATTTCAAGAACAAGCCATGAATTATTGTTGCTAAAATTGGCAGTGTAAACCAGAAAAACATCCTTGCTTTCTCATCCACTTGGCGCACTTAACTCAGATCCCTGAAGGGCTATTCTTAGAAAACATGGGAGAAAAGGAAGGTAAATATTCCTGACTTGTCATTAAACCTAAAGCTCCCAGAATTATCATCATCCATGGGAACATTTCATGTTTTTTACTTCACGCTTTCTCTAAGCTACCTCTGGAGGGCTAACCCTGTCTAAGAGCATGGAGGAAGCATTACGTTACATCAAGATTTATGTGCGCAGGCAAAGCTGAACTGGATCCCTGGGAATCAAAAGCAAAGAGCTGTAAATGTCAGCACTGGAAACTAGAGCAAGATAGTGGCTGACTGGCAGTAACTAAGTATTTGGTTCTTCTTAACGTTCTTGTATCATTAAGCTTCTTGTCATGAATTTCATAGGTGCTTGTATCATTAAGCTTCTTGTCATGAATTTCATGGCACAAACATTTTTTCCTAACTAGTTCACATACATTGCTTTGCAGTTATATCATGTCCTCTAGTTCTTTGACTACACAAGAGAATAAGGAAAGGGCAGTTATGCCTCCTTTGTACCATTTATTGTTGTACACCTTCCTTGTGCTCCCTTTCCTTTGTTCTGACAGGCAATCCTGATTTTTTCAGCTTCACAGTGTGACACAATCCTTCACAGAGCTTTGTTACAGCCTCAGTCACGATTCGCATCTGTAAGGTCCCTTTGAGATACAATACACAGGGGTGAGAATAGCACTGCAGGTAAAAGCGCACTATTTGAAATGAAATTGTAATAGTCTAACTATGATCCTCTGTTGTGCTCTTCAGGTATGGCATCATTCCTCTATTTTCTGAACAGTCCCACCCCAGTTAACAGACATTTTCATTATGTGCATTTCACCCATTTGCAATTTCTTTTTCCAGCATCATATTAAATAAAGAACAACACACTCCTCCAAAAGAAGCACACCATCTGGCCACACATTTGGAACTTTCAGCTGGTGAAGGGGCAGCTGAAACCTCCAGATCCGTTGAAGCCTCCAATTCAGCCAAAGCTCAGGCAGTGACAGCAGCAAGGCACCCAGCCTCTCCCCACCACCTCTAGTGGGAAACTTCTGTTCCCCCTCTGAGGGGGGCCCACCGGGCCCATCCCAGGCATTAGGGGTCCGGGTGGCGCTGGCAGTCATGTCCTGGGGCTGGGAGAAGCTGGACGAAGAAGGCGGCCAGCTCAACACTAAGCTGTCTTCACCTCAGGGCCGCCATGGCGAGCCTTGCCTTGGCCCCACGGTGCCATCTCAGCACCTAGGCGCCTTGCCTGCTCACCCGCCAGCTCTTTACTGTGCAGTTTGGAAAACACTCCCTCATATAATTATACAATACAACCCCAAACGTTATATACACAAAGGTTAGGCGCTACGACAAACCCCCCACCACCACACGCACAGCCCGCCAGCGAGCCGCGGTCCCTTTAAGCGGCAGGACCCTCCCTTCCCTCCCCCCCTCGCCTTCCCGAGGGCCGTCCCGCTCCCGCCCCTCCACCGATGACATCATGGCTGCGTTCCGATTGGCTGCCGCCCGCCTCAGGCGCACTGTGCCCGCCCTTCGCCCTGCCTCGGGCCCGTTAGCTTCCCCAGGGGCTCGCTGCCCATTGGCCAGCCTCGGTGGCGCTCACCCGCTCTCCTCCGCTCTGATTGGCGGGGGCCGGAGCGTGTGGCCGAGGCAGGGAGGCGCGGGGAGGGCGCTTCCGCGGTTGTGAGGCGCCGGTCGGCGGTGGCGAGGCCGGGCGGCAGGCTCGGCGCTACGCGCGGTCTCGGCGGGTGGCGGCTCCGCCAGGGACGGGCGGGGTCGGAGCGAGATGGAACCGTGACCAGGTGCGTACGGAGCTGCCGGGCGACCTCTGCCGCCGCAGGAGCAAAGAAGGAGAGGGTGTGTGTGGGGGGGTGGGCGCGGACCCGCCCCGCCGCCCGGACCTCTCCTCGGCGGGGCGGGCAGCGCGTGCCCCCTCATGCCGCCACCCCCCCTTCCCCTCGTTGTTCTCCCTCCACCCGCGGTCCCGGTGTGAGGCGGGTGGGTGGGTGCCCGGCGCGGCTGGACAGCTCAGCTCCTTGGAGCCCCGGCCCGCCCCGAGGGGCCTCCCCTCCCCGAGGCACGACTGCTTTCTCCAGCCGTGGGCCGGCTTCCCCCCCTCCGAAGCCCCCAGGGGTGTTTCTCCTCGGGCCCTGCCTCGGGTTTGCACCCTCCCAGCCCCGTCGTCTTCATCGGAGAGGGGCTCGGCGCACCCGGCTGTCCGCTCGTGTCCCGAGAGCCTCGTATGTGGCAGGCCGGCGGTGGGGTTTTGTTCAGGGCTCTCTTTCCGGTTTTACAGGCCTGGTAGTGGCGACAGCAGTTGACAAGGGTTTGTGTAGCAGCAGTATCCTGCCGTAACCACCGGTCCACGCACATCCAGGTGGTGTTAAGCAGAGTTAATTTTCCCTATTAAAAAAATGCCTGCGCTATGGCTAGATGAATATCTAAGGTAGCATCTGTGTGACCCAGGTGTCTGTGTAGTGGAGACTAGATGTCCCTCTCTGGCTGTAAAATCTTGTATTGGGGAGGACTGTAATTTCACATAACACCAGTCAAGGATGAAGACTGGCTCTTTGCCTTGTGTGCAAGTGGAAATACCCTCCTGAGATCTTTATGATCTGCATCAATGTACACTTATTCTGCATCATGCAAACTTTGTGATAATATGGTTCTGTGTGGTTCTTAACTAGATGAACCTTGAGTGGGCTGAATAAGGGGTTTCACGTTTGCTGCTGCTTATAGCACTTCCTTGTATCATGTTTGTCCAGACAACATCAGGGCCCCTGTCATGAAACCGTATCTTAGTCTATTGTCAATAGAAAATCCATTTTGAAAGCATTAAAAATGTTTAACATTAAAGATGTCTAGGCATTAAAAATGTTTAAAAATATTTCTGTTTGTCTGTAGCTTTGTTGCTGGATCATGCCTTTTATTTCTCAGTAGGATTTCAAGACATAGCTCTCAATATTTGGAAAACATAAAATGTAGCTATTCTGGGCTGAATGTGTCTATCCCAACATCACCAGCAAAGGCATTGAGAAAATTCAGTATGCAATTCTGTCTTTATTTTCAATTTCCATTTGACATAGAAAAGTCAGAGCTAGTTACCACGGTCAAATGGTAACACTTGATATGTTACCATGGCTCAGCTGACTTGCTGAAGGTGTGTTTTCTAGTTGATTGTGGCTTTTACTTTCAGGTAAATATGCAAACAAACTTTCAAAGTATATCTTGCTGCTTGCACAACACCCATCGGTAGGCTTTTGTAAAGGCACTGTTAAAATCCATACGGTAGAACTGTTGGAAGTGTAATGCCTTTAGATCTTCAGAAGTATTTCTAAAAATACTTCAATCATTTCTGAATATGAAAAGAGAGGGACACCCATTTGTTCACGTTTACTGCAGTGATTTAATGAGCGATCTAATAGTTGTGATTAAATAGAATCTAATAATAGATTTTAAAGTCAGAGTATGATCTGGAGCTGACTGTGAACTCCTTTTCTGTTCTTCAGATTTGTGCTTTCTGCTGAAAGGAGAAAGAGGCTCAGGGCTGAAAGCAAATGCCATAAGCTTTTCACAAGGAGCTGAATTTGCCCTTAATTACCAGATATTAACTGACTGAACCCTTTTCAGTTCTCCCCCACTTATAATTTAGATACCAAATGTGATTTCACAGAAAAAGTGAAATAATAAAGTAAAATATTGCTAATTGTAGCTTCTTGGGCATCATATTGTTCTGTACAAAATGTAAGTAGTGCTGTGTTTGCTGATTCCACCAACTGTGGAAGCAGCTTTAATTCCTGTTTAATTAAGGCAATCCAGTTTATCATCATATGGGAGAAGACACCCTTCCCCTCCCCCAGTCTTCAGGCAACAAGCAGATCGTGAAATAAAATGCAAAGAGAGAGGATACAGAGATATTTTGCCATAGGACTGAGAGAATGTGGGATTTTTCTAAAACCAGTCTTTATATTTTCCTCCCCTTGAGTGTGAAATAATAAGGAACGCTTGGGTTTGGAAAGGAGCACTTGCTTGTGACTTTTTTATAACTGGCTTCTGCTGGCATAGTAAAGCAGCAGCATTTTTCACAGACCCTTTCATCCTTGAATCTCCAGGTGAAATACACATTCAGGCAATCAGAATAGCTCTTAATAAAAAGCCCTACTGGATTTCCTTCACTATTGAGCTGTGATTACATTACTGTGTGGTATTTGTTAGGGGAAAGGGAGATGTACTAGATGTAGGAGGTGGATCAGAGGAAAAAGGGTTTGGATGTTAGAGCAGAATACATATAAATTCTTAGAATGTGTTAAAACATTATCACTGGATTAATTGCTACACTTGTTTGGAATGTGTGAGATGTCTCCATATATGATTTCTGCATAAAGACCCCAATTGATAGCAATTTCAAGTGGCTTCTCTCTTTACACTCTGTCCTTCCTGTGTTCTAGATGATATAATTTGGGCTGTCTCAATGCCTGTTTACTTACTGATAACTCAGTATTATGATTAAGATCCCTTTTGAAGAGTACAGTTGATTTTCTCTGTGTGAAAAGAGGTATCAGATAGTAAATCTTGTTTAGTTATATAGTGCTCTTTAATATTTTCTTTTTTTTTTTTTTCAAATCAACTGTGTTGTGAGGGTCAATGCCTTTTCCTGAGAAACTGTTGAAGAGGAAGCAGAAAAAACAACTGTTCAGTGGTCTGAAACTGTCAAACACCTACTCTGGGAGAGCCGAATCTAATTATTTCCTGCTGGATACATTGCTGAACTGAGGCTGAAAACAGAGGATGTGGTCGCACAGACGTTTCTTTTAGTGGTAGCCCTGTCTTAAGCAGCTCATATTCCCATCTGCCTTTTTTTTTCCCCCCATCCCCACCATGTGCTGTCACTTCAGTAGTGATGGTGTAGCTGTGGGGCTGCATGCTGCGCCAGGTTAGAGACCTGATTTTTAATTTGTGCATGTTCTACTCCTCTCCCCCTCAGCCCCCAAAATAAAAGATGGGGGAGGGCCAAAGGAATGCATAGCTGGAGTGGAGGGAGTGCAGAAGCAGATTAGTCAGAGCTGCAGCTAAAGGGAACAGTTTTGGAACCATGGTTTCAAATTGTTCCTAAGATTCTTCTTTTATGCATGTGTGTCAGATGAAATGGATGAGTTGGTGTGATTTCAGAAACTCATTCCTTTGTCAAATGCTCTGTTCAGTCCTTCAGGGACATAATGTGTGTGGTTAATGTGTATATTTTACCTTCCCTTCTTTTGAGTGCTTTATGGAGTGCAAACACTGTTAAGTGGCTTCTTCAAGGGAAATGAATGGCATTGGGGTGAAGACAGTTTACATTACCAGGCTTAGGCATGCCACAGTGGTCAGTCAATGCTGTGAGATTTTTAAGTGCAGGTTGTCCTTGTGGAGGGCATGTGGTGCATGTAGCTTATACAGGAATCTGTCATCTGTCTGGTGCTATGTTTTGAGACATTAAGAATCAATGGTAGTAATAGCATCTCACTTTGATTCTTTTCTATTTCTGTTATGGAACACTTTTCACACAGATGAAGTTTTAGAGTTTGCCACTGAGCAAGGTACTGTAATTGTTAGAATTAGTTTGTTTTATATTCCAGAAATTGAAGTAATGAATTTAGGTTGTGCAGTATTCTTTCCCCTTCCCTCCCCCATTTTCTTGTGTGTGTGCGCAGCATCATTATTCTTCTGTGAAGAAATGTTTTGGATTGAGGCACACAGCCGTATTGATAACATCTCTGTAAGAAGGTGAAATTTAACACACAGTCACAAGTCTTTTTAAATCTTGTAAGCTAAAGGCTGAGCTTTTAATTGGGGATTTTCTTTTGCACCTTAACCTCATGGCATCCATCTACTTTTTCTCTCCTACCATGAACTAGCATGTCAACTACTTCTACTTACCCTTCTTAATTAACTTGTGCTCCCTATTTCAGCTTGTTTTGGCCCTGCTGATCCAGAAAAGCAGGGTTTTTGTGGAGCACAGCAGAAGCAGCATGCTAACTGCTGTTGCATGTGCCGTCATGTTATTTGTTAACAGCTGGACACTGGGGGCTGCCGTTGTGGCGCTGAAATAAAAATTCTCCCCTGGACGTGGTCAGGAGCCACTGCTGCTGAAGTCTGTGCTTGCTGTGGGTGCATAGTGAAGTGCTCGTGTACCACAATGCAGGAGCCCCTGACAGAACGCAGTGCAGAAAATTCCTATTTTGCCATGTTCTGGTGAGGCAAATAAATGTGCTAGCTACGCATCATCTTTCAGAGTACCTTCACATTAGGAGAGCAGGAGACTGAAATGTCTAGTTTTGTGAAGCTAATTTTGTTTTGGGATAGGAGTTGACATCACAGATTGTTTCAACCTCAAATTAATGCTTCATGTGATTCATGGCAATTATGTCTAGTACTAGCCACACTAGGGGAGGTATGTGTATATACTGTGGTTCCTTGAGTTCTGCCCTTTCTGTGGTTGAGTAGAGACACTGAGGATATGTCTTTACTGCACAATTGATCCATATGGCTGACACCCTATTTAGGCTTACTCTGATGAGATCATCCTTTACACACAGCCGTACCCATGTTATGATGAGCTCATTCTTTCTGCAACTGTTTGGATGTGTGAAGGTACAGTTTTGAGCAAAGGTGAGACAGGATTCACTTTGTCAGTTACAGGGAAACTTTTCCTCCTTCAGGAAAAAACTTTTGGAAAAGCATTGAAAAAATCTATTTGAATGATTATTTTTTAAAAATATCATTTCTATAGCAAGACAAGAAGTTTCCCGACAGAATGTGATTACCGTCTGCATAGTAACTTAATTTCTGTTTCACTGTGTCAGGTGGACCCAAACCTGGGTGCGTGGTTTCTCTGAGTGATTGGTAGGGCCAAGTTAATGTTAGACCTAATGTAATCATGTCTCTGAATTTGCTCTTATAGGTCCTGTCAGGCGTACTTTACAGGAACAGATCACTTGGAGTCTGAATCTTTGCCAAGCCTCCATCTCTTAGGTAGAATGGCTGTTAGAAAGATGGGATGTGAATTCTGCACTGTGTGTTTAGATTGGACTTGCGAATTATGTCAGTGAGTTTCTGTGTTGTTCAGACATGCTAAAACTCCAAGTTACCAGTGAAGGCAGCAAGCCATTGTAATCACCCTCATAGCAGCCATTTGGCTTGAACATGTAAACAATGACATATAAACATTTCCATTGGATGGAGAAGTTTATCAGCAAGATGAGACTTCTGCATTTCTTAGAGATGATGCTATTTTTTTCTTCAGAAAATTTAGGACAGTAGAGTTTTGCCTGCATTGACTGTATAGTGAGAGGAAAAAGGAGTGTTGGAGGAATGTTTTGATTGTACTATAAGCAAAGAATAACAAAAGTGTTTAGCTGTGGAATTTTGCCAGAAAATGTTTCAGTTATGTGATTAATCTTTGCTCGCTCACCGCAGTATAGAAGCAGCAGTAAAGAGCTTGTCTTTCATTACAGCTGTAAGGCTAAATCTTTGTAAAGTCTGACTTGTTTTGAAGGTGGGGTGTGTCTGTGTTTTCTGTTGTTCCGTCTTCAAGCTGGATTGAAATTCCATGGGGTGACTGAATGAAGATGATGTTAGAAATACATCTGCAGCATCTCTTAGCTTAATGGCAGACACATTAGGAAAAAAAGTCAATGACTGTCCATGCCCATTGCAAACTAGTTTATCTCCTACTCGGGGTTCAGATGACTAAGCAGTAAATTGCAGGATGTGAGACTTTAACTGCCTGAGATTGAGCAGGAACTTCCTTGGCAAATAGGACTGAAAGTTTCAAAGTTTCCCTTTTATTGGCCATAATAGGTGGAATAAAATTTAAGTTCTTAGTCGAGGCAGAAAGATAAATATATGCTGTCTTAGAGGATGAGTTATGCAGGGCAGAAAAGGATGTCTGGACACGTGAGGTTAGTGGAAGTGCTGGAAACTCAGGAGTGGTAAATAAACCAAGACAAGGATGTTAGTGGAGTAGTTTGTGCTATTTTCTAAATGTGTGTTTGCGTGTATACACACACGTGCACACATTCTTTTCTGAAGGATAATGGTAAGTTTTCAAAAGATGCCAAAAACTACCGAATGTCTGTGTGTATCTATATAGATAATTTTTATCTTCATGCATACCTTAAAAGGTTAAGACTTCAAGGTCTTCTGTATTGTGCCAGGTGAGATGTCTGTCCTGCCTAGCGTCTTGTATTGGCAGGTAATGTGTGCCTTGGAAGGAATGTAGAACTGGGGTGTACAGAGAGGTTCTTCCCCTTTCTGCTTTGGCCTGCCAGCTGATTAGGGATAGCTTGGTATATTCTTCAGATTGAAATATTGAATTCATGGTTAACTGTTTCCTATCTTTGTGCGAGACTTTCCTTGACTTTTTGAGTTCTTTCTTCTTCTGGAATTTGCAAAGTACATTGTAAGTGTATACTTGGTGTTGTAGCCTTGCATCATTATAATGTGTTAATTACAGATTATCAGCTTGGCTACTTTGTGTTAAGAAAAAAATAATTACTTGTTATGGGTTCTCACGTGAAATTAATTGTTTAAGTGGCTGTAAGAAATTCCAAATATTGACTTAATGACAAGTACTGTAAAAGGTGGCAATATGACTTCTTGATTCTGTGATAGAGCCATGAATAGTATTTGCTAACACATTTTATTCAAAGAAAAATTGAAACATTCTCTGAAAGACATTGTGAGGGAAGTTTCTGAAGTAGTAGTGTCATAGAATCATAGAATCACAGACTGGTTTTCGTTGGGAACGGCCTTAAGATCATCTAGTTCCAAGCCCCTACCATGGGCAGAGACACCTTCCACTAGACCATGTCACCTAAGGCTCTGTTGATCCTGGCCTGAACACTGCCAGGGATGGATGGAGCATTTACCACTTCTTCCAGCAACCTCTTCCAATGCCTCACCACCCTCACAGTAAATATCTTCCTTATATCTATCCCTAACTTCCCCTGTTTAAACCCATTCCCCCTTGTCCTATCACTAAAGTCCCTGATGAAGAGTCCCTATTCCAGCATCCTTGTAGGCCGCCTTCAGATACTGAAAGGCTGCTATGGGGTCTCCGCACAGCCTTTTCTCCAGACTGAACAGCCCCAACTTTCTCAGCCTGTCTTTGTGACCTTAGTTTTTAACATTTATATCAGTATGGTAAATACCTTCTCCTGCAAGTTGTTAAGTGGAGGAGAGGTGACCAAGTAGATGTGCAGTTCCTTACCTGTGGCTGGTTTGAAACAGCTTCCTTCTTTTATTTGTTTGGGATCAGGGATCTCTTTGGAATTTTGCAATGCCCTGATTGTGCAGGTGTCTAACTGTGGTTGTTCTTTCTTCAGAGGAGACTGATCAGTCTAATTGGTCTTTTTCCTTCTGATGCTAAAGTAATGGACAGCTCATTCTATTTTTTTTTTCCACTCCAGCTATGTTAATGCTTGTGTCCCGAGTCCATGCGTTGCAAGTTTGTATTTCGGGAGGTGCCTGGGTTCTTTTATTTTCTTTTGTTGACAAAATATCATAGCATCTCAACTGCACTTCTGTGCTTCTGGTGTCTAGAAAAGCCCTAAAGTCTGAAAAATCTTAGAGGAGGAAATAGGATGGAAACACTGTGTTAAAACCTTCATATGATGATTTGTAGGTTTTTTTTAAAGGTGGCCCAGGAAGTAGGAGTGAAAGTGTGGCAACTACAAATCAGCTTCTCTCCGTTTTTATTGCTGTCTGCAATAATAGTCTTCTAAAGTCTCCAAAGTAATTATTTTCTGATCAAGTTCTGCTGTGCATGCCTGTTAAAACTGTATTGCCAGAGAAAAGTGATGTATTAATTCAGTACGTTTCTGAGTTTGTCTTGAGGTGCTCAAGATGTCCCCCCTTCCCTTCCTGTAAAATGGGATTCCCATTGCAGTCCTGACAAGTGATTTCAGTACAAGAATGGGAAGACTAATTATGTAATTTTGTGGGTATTCTAGCTTAGTAAATCTCAAACAATGTATTCTTCGTAACTGACAAAACAGCAGTCCTAAACTGAAAGTTTTGCTCTGCAAGTAGCGCAGGTATGTGTATACAAGTGTGGCAGCCTTTTCAGTTCAAATTCTGTTGTGTGTGCCAAATGAATTAGATTATATGAAAATTGAATCCTGGGTAAAGGACTTTACTCCTTACTCTTAAAGGAGAAAATAGGTGTGGTGGTTGTTTTATTTTATCTTATTTACTTACTTTTTTATTTTAAGATCTCAGTATTTATCCCCTGTTTTCCCTTTCAGTGACTGAGCAGAGAGCTGCTGGCATGGAATTGAGCTGGGTTTGCCCGTGGGAACTGTGAGCAAGGTATGTATTACGTTCTCGTTGTTGTCTTTAGTCTGTACCTTTTCTTATGTGCTGAATTGAAAATTGCTTGTGGTCATTAAACATGAGGGGTAGTAGTGTGTTAGAGATGAAATATTTTGAATTTGTACTAGCATGAGATGTGGCAGCTGTTCTGCAAAGAATTTATGGTGTAAGAGTGTAAATGACACACTTGTCGACTTTTCACTGCTACCTAGCAATGTCAGACTTGTCACAAGTTAGCTGGTGGTTCTGTTTCACAAACTTTATTCAGTGTTGCTGATCCTTGGCTCTCTAGACTGATTTATTTAAGTGTATAAAGGCAGGCAATTATATCTATACAGTCAAACAGTAATGTCTGCAAAACTGTTACTGAGCTTACCATGATATGGCAGCGCTAGAGAATGATTTGTTCAGATGTTGTCTGTGGTCCCAAGCTGAATCTTATAGTAAAGAATAGAAAATGCTTTAATCTATTCTAGCAGCAGAGCAAAAGTCTTGGTTTAGATGTCCTTCGTGTGCTGCCTTCCAGTATTGTTGCTTTAAAAGAAAAAGTAGTAAAGGTTGAATTTAGTATCCTTTGAATTGGCAAAGAACAGCACTGTCGATTCTCCCACCCCTTCACCATGTTCTTTGCCTGCATGCATTAGGGGGCACTTCTTGAGTACTTAATACTTCTTTTCAATAAACTGGTTAGACAAGACAGTAATACTGATATATGCTTCTCTCTGAATCACTGAAAAAAAAAATGAAAGTCTTACCTATTCTTCAATAGTGGGGATATCCAAGGGTGGAAAGTCAGCTTTTGTAGGGGAGAAAGGGAACAGAAGATGTAGTAACTCAGTCTCAATTGCTGGACTTTCCACTTAAATGAATGTCATGCTTGGTAGCTGCATTAGGAGATGACAGTAAATTTAGAGAAATTTGGATTCCACATCCAGTGTCCATTGATGGGAAGGGTAAGCAAAGTCAATTTGGTTTAATTTCTTATAGATAAGTTCCAAGTGTTGTGACTAAAGAATGTGACTGGGGTCAGAAAACTTGGAGGCTCTGTTTAAGACTTTGGTTTCACACTGTGCCTGACATAACTGAAAGCCATCACTTTTCAGTGGGCCTTGTTCCTCTGGTTTTTGGTTTTGTTTTGTCATGTTGTGGGGTTTTTTTGTTTGTTTTTGGTTTTGGGTTTTTTTGGGGGGGAGTGGAGGATGAGATCTAATAAACCTGTGGTTGCAGGGATCAGATTGCTAGCACAATGGGAGAACAAGTATGTGTCAAGGTGTAGCATTCCATCAGAACATCAAGCTGAATGGACTTGATCTGTGGCTGCAGAGCCACTAGATAAGAAGAAGAGGTGACAATTTCAAACTGAGGTGAAGTGATACAATATGGTTATACACTCTCAGTCACAGCCCGTGACCAGACTGAATCATATAAAATGTAAAACTATTTCCTCACACACACAAAAGTAAGTTGCAAAAAATACTTGCTGTAAACTCCTGTAAGATTCTTCAGATCTCCTGTTTTGCCTGCTGCTCTGTGCTGGCATGAATGCTTGTGCTGGAAACTGAACTGACTGAAATATGACTACTTTGCCTTTGTCTTATTTTTTAATTTTCAGAATTTATTTTATTTTAGTCTACATTGGTTCTCTGAGCTATGTTTCCTTGCCCAGGTCACCACTTTGTTATGCCCTAGCAAATCCTGTTCTTGTCCCAAAGTTCAAGTCTTCTGCATTTGGAAGCATGTTGTTTCTTGTGAGGTCTTATTCCCACTCTCCTCTTGTCCAGTGACTTTCTTGTTCCAATCTGCCCTAAATTCACTTTCAGCATGAGTTCCTTCATACTTTCTCAGCCCCATAGTTTTCCTGACAAGAATTTCCAAGTCAAAGCTCACATCTGGCTGCAGTTCATCAGCATTCCCTTTTCTAGTTTGCTGCAGCCTCCCTGCTTCCACTGGTTGTTGGCATCTGTTGCCACATGCCTTTGCTGCTGGCTGAATCCATTGCTTCATCTGCTTGCCCCTTTGGGGTGGGGAGGAATGCTTTGCCTCTGACTTGAAGAAAACTTAAAAAAATGCATCAGACAGCAATTGCAAGGAAGTCAATCAGAAGTCAGTGTTCTAAACAAACTGTAGTTCATAATGTGGTTCTTTGGCATCAGTGCAGGCTTACACAGCTTGTTCCCTTTCGCGGCTCCCTGTTTTGCTGGCATAGCTGTTTTGTGGCCATCGTGAGCCACTCTGGGGAACAGATCCTCCTGGAAAGAAGTGGCTTTTTTTCTAGATTATTTTTCATCTGGTCCAGTACATGTTGTGTCCATAGCATTTATGCTAATTTCACAGTGAGGAAGGTATGAGAGTGGGAATGTGTAGCAGACTGAAGCTGGCACCGCTGCTGGATGTTCAAGTGTGCTCTTTGACATTACAGTTAAGTTGATTTTTGGTTGGTTTGTGTTTTTTTAGTCAGCTGCTGTTATAAAGGTTGGTGAGACCTCTACATAGTTGTACCCTCCTGCTTCTTCCTTTGTATCAGAGCTAGTGATTGTGCAGCCATAGGGCACAACCAGCTAGCTGACTGATCCTGTAGAAAATGGTTTCTGATCTTTTGCAGAGTTAATCATCTGCTGCTTCAGCTGACCTAAGTCACCCCTTGAGTGCACACTCATTATATCAGACAAAAGGGAAGCAGCAGGAACGAATAGCTTTGTAGCAGAAGGCTGCATTCCTCTTTTAATTCTGATGTTGAGCTATATCATAACTAAGAACTAAAATATACCAGCATGCCCACTGACACGTGAGACCCAGGCATCCTATCTTTTTTTCTGCTCCCTTTTGTTACTTGAACTTCAGCAGAAATTTAATTTTTTTAAGGCTCAACATCATCTTAGAAGGATGTCTTCCTCATTCATGCTTTAAGTAAGAACTTCAGAAACTGGGTGAGAGTTCATTCTTTTTGAGCAAGGATTGTTTATTATAAATATCATTGTGATTCTTGAAACTATCTTTGGTATTATCAGAGTTCCTTGAGCTTGAAAGCCACAAAGTTCCTCCAAATGTGTATTGAATCATGAAAAGTATTTCTTAACATCTGGAATGCTAAACTACATTTCTTAGCTTGCTATTTGTGGTTTTAAGAAATTGATGTTTGATGATGATTTTTCAAGATCTCTTGAAGACTTTCTACCACTGCTGGACTGAGCGAAACAAATGCCAGTGGAGGAAATGCGTAGGGCTTGAGAAACATGGTTCTTGATGCGTGGCTGTTAAAATCATGTCTACAGCTGAAATTATGCAGTGGGTTACCTTACACTAGATATGTTCTTTGCATCTTTTACCCTCTAGTCCTAGCATCTCTCTACAGCTGTTCATGTCTTTTGCCTGATAACATTTCTTGCCATTTTCTTGTTGACCTGAGCATGTTTTTTTGTCTCTTGTACTGGTAGATTTGCTGGAGGTGGTAGAGGAGAGATTTCTGGTGACGATACAAAGATGTCCTCTTTTACTGTAATGTTACTGGCACATTATACATTCAGATTCATATCCTTTTGCTCATATAGAAAGTTGTGCTTATCCATGGTTTACCAGCATCTTTGTTCATGTGTTTGCAATCTTTGCATGTTTTGGCTTTGTATGGCAGTGGCTTGTGGTCATGGTAAGATGGACAGTTTACACCTTCAGATTACTGTTCTGTTTCTAATCCAGAATTCATTTAGTAGGTATTTGACTGCTTTTGTCTTCCCCTCCCTTACTGTAAAAGTGAAGGAAGTTGATGACTATTTGATTTTGCAGAAAACAATTGCAAGTGGAAGTTGTGTATTAAAATAAAGTTCCTTAACTTTCCTAACTGAAGACAGTCTCTTTTTAGTGGTCTGCATAGTTTGCTTTCTTAACTTGAAGTGGTTCCTCAAAAACAAGCTATTACACTCTCAGGGTACAGTCTTTGTGATGCTTGCCTTGTTGCTTAGCGTATTGTATCTGTGTTATGGACAGTGTCATCAGTTTAACTCTCAATTAACTGGAGAAATTATTATAACAAGTTATATGCCTGTGTTAAGCTAACTGATAGGAAACGAAAGTTGTTCGTTTTTTGGTTTTAATGACACGACCTTGAAGGTGTTCCTGTTGATGACATTTCTTTTAATACCTAAAGATAAAGGGACTGTCTCTCACTCTGATTGTTGTAACTTCTCAAGCTAATATGATGCTTTGGCTGCTAACTTCACTTCTTTTGGGTTATTCTTTTGATTTGTGATGACCTAGGGTTATTGTTGCCTTTGGGCATGCCATGGCATCCTCTTCCTCTCTTCTCACTCATTTCAAAGATTCATCCACTTAAAGCTGTTTTGCCCCACAATTGCCTCTTCTCTTGGCTGGATGGTCTCAGCTGGCATAATCCTGTAGCAGAAGGCTGCTCTTAAGTTTAAAATAAAACCCTTCTGTCTCCTCAAAATAGCCCAGATGTACACACATGCACTTGCTCTTAGGTGCTGGATGTTGCTTAGCAATTCTTATATTGGTAGGAAATTGCTATTACCCTGGTAACACAGCCCCAAAATGCAAACAAGGGAAAGCTGTTTATAGAGGTGTCCTTGCTTCATTTGAGAATTGTGCTCTTTATTTTTTTTTCTCTCATGCACCTCTCTGATCTTTACTTACTACTTCTGAATTTTTTTTCCTGTTTTTCACTCTGGTTATTGGGGTTTCATGTTAGGAAAGGTGGTTCTTTGGTTCATTTGGTTCTTTGGTTCTTTTAAATACTGACTGCCAAGATTTTGATGATGCCACAAGCATGTAAATATTGCCAAAATTGGGAGAAGTCTAATGCATGAAGACTTAGTGCATGTGTCCAAGTCCTACATGAATGTTGATTGATTGAACTGTATAACAACACTGTAAGGTGACACCGCTACCAAAAGTAGCTATCCAGATTTCTTCTTTTATTACCTTGTCTCTCATTTTTCCTTATGCTAACTTAATGTTTTTTGGTTGCTGGGTGGCAAGCCAGATCAGAAAGTGACTAATGCAGCTTAAAACTAGTAGTTTGTGTATGTACAGATCAGCTCCTTGATCTGGTTCAGCCTTTGTTAGCCCATAGGAGCTGGGGAATGAGAGGCTGGACTGTTCCCTTTGTTGGCAATGCCAGTTCAGTGTCTAACCAGAGGATGTGGTCTTATGATAAAGCTAAGTTGATCTAAACTTGCTCTTGCCAAAGGGTTTGGATGCCTTTGTTGCTGCCTTGTGCCAATGTTGGTGCTTGTCTGGCCTTATGATGGAATGATTAATGAAGGTGAAATGGCAGGAAACTAATCCTAATCCCTTCTCCCCCTCCCAGGTTTCTTTTTACTTTCTTTTTATTTTCTTTTTACTTCTTTTACTGAACTAGTTTACTGTGGGTCAGACAGGTTTCAGCACTGCTGTGTCTATCTATAATTTTGTTTCCTTTTCACCTCTCAGGCTTTGGGCTATCCTTCAGTGATTCTGGATGAGCAGCTTTATGAGAAGCTTCTATAAGTAATTTTGTCATATAGTAAAAGGAAACTAGAATACTTTTTTCAACAAGGTGTAAGGTAATCAGGTTTATTGTGGTATGATGTTGATATGGCAAGAGGATAAACCTAAAAAGCTACCATGTAGAAGCTGCAGAGCAATTTAACCTTTGTAGCTTGCAGGTTTAATAAAGGTAATCTTTTTCCAAAAATTCTCATTGGCTGTGGTTCTTAATCTTCTACCTTGTGCAAAATTGACTCTGCCTTGTTTGTCTATCTGAAATTGAAATCTCTTAAATGCCTCCCATAGTCAGAAAGGGATAAAGATAATTTATATAGTTGAGTTGTGTCTGATGTCTCTTTTGAGCAGCTCCATCTTCTACCTAGTGCTGTGGTCCATGTTTGTGTTGTTGTGGCAGTGTTTTAGTGCTTTATAGCAACATAATTTGGACGCTCCTAGCTCCTGAGAGTTCACTGTTGCCCCTGCATTATGGTGACACAGCTGTGTGTGTAGTTGGCAGTGGCCTAGGACTGGGGAACTGATTTTGCTGAATACCCAGGAAAGATGTCTGTCTTTAGCTAAATTGATTCCCCAGTGAAAGATAGGGCAGTGTAGGGATAGAACTGAGCGGCTGGACAATGAAGGATTTGAGGGTTGCTTAAGCTGGTGTTGCTGCTGTAGAACATCTGTGGGATCACAGCCACTCTTGTCCTGGAAGCAGCTGGGCCAAAAGTAGATAAATGCCGTGACAGAAAGCTGCTGTCTGGTTAGGCAACAAACAGATTTTATTACAAATCCTGAGGGCACTCACCCTGAAGCCCTTATTGAGGTTAAGGAGTACTTGTGCTTAGTACTGTACATTAGCTTCTGGATGAGTCACTTGAAGATTGTGTGGCACGTTTCTTTATGGGAAAGTTTCTAGTCTGTTCAGAAATGGCATGAAAACAAACATATTAAAATCTTAATTGGGTTCTAAATATTAATGCCTGTAGCTAACTGATTGATCATTCTACAGTGACATTCTACAATGACAGTTATAGAGTGGTCTAACTGTCTGGGAAGTCTAAAAACAGCCTTACTGTTGGTTGCGGGAAAGGATTCCATGCCTTTCACAGGACTTCCACATAATGTAGCATGGATGATTATAAATCCTCAAAGCATCTTATAAATCCCTCTATGTCCTCATCGGACTTTTAATTGAAAACATAAAAATAAAACTCACCCAATTATAGCTTTTACTGTAGTCTTGTGGACCAGATGCCTGTTTTTTAAAGTGGGGATATGTTGCATGCTGAGATTTGGCATTGTTCTGAAAAAAGTTCTCTTTCCCTTAGGCAGAGGCTAGATGTTTGAATGTGCTGATGGTTCTCTCCTTTGTGCTGTGCTAACGCAAGCCCTGTTAGTGTGTAGCTGCCTGGCAAACTGCACCAGGGTCCTGGTTTACCTGGAGTGTGAACCAGAAAACTAGCTTTTACACTTGGATCATTTTTATCCTGTGTCACTGCAGATTCTTGTGCTGGCCTGAAATGGGAGGGGATGTGGAGGAAGGAGAAGGCAAACTGGTGTGCAAGCACTGATTTCTTGCTGTGTTTTGTGCTGTAGCTTGCCACTGTGCTTTTACAGAAAGGGTGTAGTTTCATTGGCCTTGCAAATGGGAATATAGCTAGATTAGGGAAATAGATTCTGTTTTACAACATGGGTGTTAAAATGGTGCTTGAAATGTGTTTTTCCTAGTTTATGCAGATTACAAATTCCTGTTTAAAAGAAAATCCAGTATGTTAGAAGTTCCTAAGTGCACTCGCTGTTTACCTTGTTGAAACAGATCTTACATATTTGAGTCATGTCAAGCATTTCCCTCCCCCTCTTGGAAGAGGAAGGAACTCTCTCTTTCTTTGGGTAAGTTGAGGAAAGTAGGTTGAGTCCCCTGCCATACCAAGTCCTGGCAGGGTCTGTCACTTCTGGATTTGGGCCTGGCTGCACTTGTCCTCCTGCATGAGCTAACCTAACCGTCATGTGGTACTAGGCAAAGTGTAATATCTGCAGTATGTATCTTCTGATAAAGTAGATAAAGCTTTGGCTTCTCTAAGATGGTGGCAGCCAGCCTCCTAACTGGGCAATTACTCTTCTTCTCAGCCCTTTCCACAGGTCTCCCATCCTACAGGGACAGGGCCTGAGGCCAATTATATTGGTCATCATTTAACTCCTTGCAGCCTTTGCAAGGATTATTATAGTTTACCACACTCTGTTATTCTAAGTCTGTGATTTAAGGGTGTGTATTTCCAGGCATTCTGTATCCATTATAAGAAGAAAAAGGGCAGAATCCCAATTTTTTCTCTTTGCGGATTACTGTTAAAACTTGCTCTCAAATGGATATGAGTGATGTTTGCTTTTGACAGGGACTATATCAAGGAAGGGGTAGGCACTTTCTAGCCAAATTGTAGCAAATACTTCATATGGCAGTAAGGTTTGGCTTGGTCTCATTTGTTTAGTTGTAACAAGCACCAGCTTTGGTTGTTGTTTTTTGTTGGCTTTTTCCGTCCGCTGTTCTTTCCCTTGCTTCTCTTCAGATCGTGACATAAGGTCCTGGGAATAAATGTATGACAACATGGATGAAATAGTGGTATTCATTACCAGTAAATACTTACTGTTGCTTGAATATACGCTAAACAAATTTTGAACAAATGTACTACCACTTAAAACTTTGTTCTGGGTATTACAGAGCAAACATGAGTAATCAGCAGAAGTATGAAACTGAAATGAAGTGGGGAAGCTGACTTGTAGAGCTACTTTATCAGCTATTAATGTGTTGATATTGTCACACTCAAGTTAATTATGAGTGTTAAGTGGTGAATACTTAATAAACAGCTATTTTCAAAACTTGTTCTGAGTTTGTGCCTTCTAATTGATTTCTGAAGGATTATCCTGATGGTTTTTCCTTTGCTTCTTTGCAGTTTGCTTTACTCATATCTTTTTGAAGCTGAAAGCTAGCCTCTGGAAACACATTCTGCTTGATATTACTACAGTGCAGCAGTTATGTAGTGTTAGTCTTCTGAGTTTAGAGTGGTTGAAACAGCAGCATATTAGGAAGCAGGAGACTTCCATCTTCATTAATCAAACCCAAGTATGATTTGTCCTTGTATGATGTCTGTTACTGTTTGAATGTTGACAGTAATAACCATTTCACCAGACTTCCAGCTGTTTTGTTTCTGCTTAAATTTCTGAATGGAAAAGAGTTTTAATTTTAACGTAGTTGTGGCTTTTAAATACTTATTTTAAGAATTATGGAAATATCATAAAACAGTTAAAAATTGTGTATTTCAGTAAGGCCTTTTATATAGTGCACATTTTGGTTATTGTAGCTGAGGTTTTAGACAGAAAAGCTTTTTTGTTTATGTAGAAGATTTTTCTTGCATTTGTTTTCGCTAAGAGTGAACCGGGAAGAGGGAACAGACCAAGAGATTTATTTATTTATTTATTCATGAAATGCAATTGATTTTACTTGGCAGTCCTAATTTGTTGTACTCAGCTGTCCTTCCAGGTTTATTATGAAGGATTACTTTATCTGACTGGATTTCATATTGACAATTGTCCTTTTAAAACACTACTGTTGGTATAAAAGGACAGTAATCAAGAGTTCAGCAAGGTTCTAGATAGGCTGACTTCACTGGACCAAGTTGATCTCTGTCTTCTCATGGCTGGGCTCCTCAAGTACAAAAAGTTGAGATGTTCTCCTACTTATGATAATCTGTAGTTTCATCAGTAGTTTCTGTCTTGATGCTGTTGGAGGTTTATGCATGTTTATAAACTGCTGACTTTAGCAAGTTTCAGTCAGTGGTTGGCTTTGAATTAATGATTAACACAAATGCTCTACTAAAGAGCATGTCTCTTCAGAATATGGAGGTGCTGTTGTGAACTGGACTTATGGGTTAAGACTCATGTGAGATTTATTGTTTGGATTTTATCTGGTTTGTCTTGCAGGTTGCCATCACGAAAGCCAAAGTGGATTTCTCCGGTGTGGTGTGCCTGCCCCCTTCCGTCATTGCTGGAAATGGGCTGGACGGAGGAGGGGCTGGCGAAAATGATGATGAGCCGGTGCTGGTGTCGCTTTCGGCGGCCCCCAGCCCTCAGAGTGAAGCTGTTGCCAATGAGCTGCAGGAGCTCTCCTTGCAGCCCGAGCTGACCCTCAGTCTCCACCATGGCCGAAACCCCAACCTCCCTCCACTCAGTGAAAGGAAGAATGGTAAGTGGTACAGTGCACTCATGTGTCGTGGAGCATGTCCTCACCAAGAAAGTACTGTGTTGTTGTCATCATATGTGGTCTCATGACAGGCCTGTTTCTTATTGCTTATTGCAAAGTTCTATTTGCATGAAGAACTGCATGATAATCTAGAGATGACAAAAATGATTTACATTGTTCAGTGGGAAAGATGGATGTTATAGGTTGTGGAAGTTCCAGAGAGCTCCAGTGATAAATGCTTTAGATTACTGTTTTAGGTAAATACCAGCCACAACTTCCTTGTGCTTTGTGATGACTAGAAGTTGTCTAAAACTGAGTCAGAAAGTCAAAAAAAGTGTTAGCTCATCTATAACCATCTATAGTTTCTCTGACTATAACCATCTGTAGATTTTTCTTTCCCCCTTTGGTCTGAACTTACCAAGGGTGAGTAACTTCCTCACTGCAAATGTCTGAAAGATTCCATCAGATTTGTTAGAAAGAGAAGCAAGACCTAGTGTTAAAAATGAAATGTCCCAGAAGGCTTTCTAATCCTAGAGTGAGAATGACCTGCCTATGTTTCTGAAGCTATGGACAGCTATGGTATGAATCCCTCTATTTGGTGGATAACAGAGGGGTGCTGAAGTATAGGGTCAGTTGGTGACCAGAATTCCTGGTTTTGGAAAGCTGTGAACTGTCTGAAGCTCATGGTCGCCAGGCTGCCATGAAAGCCTTTGCATTTTCAGCCCCATGCTGTGACAAACTGATGAAACCGTTGGATAAGTGGTGGTTTCCATTCGTGACTTCCTCATGATGATCTCCCTTCACCCACTGGGGTATATCTTGTGGGCTCTTCACAATATGAAGGTCTTGCGCAGTCTGAATTCTTGCTACCAACTTTACCTGCAAGATGCTATGAATTAAAGCATGTTTGAGTCCTGGGTGCCTTATAATGTTGGGCATTATATGTTACATTTAATGCATTACATAGAGTTGCATGGCGCAGCAAGTTGGAAATCCTGGGGAGGATTGTAGTGGCTTTATAGTCAGAACATAATCATTGTGGTAAAGTCATTTAGAATACTTGAACTGTAGGACAGTGATTTGGACTGGAGGGATACCTCACTTAACATGCCATTCTTTACCTCCAGAAATTGAGCGTGCCCTTCTGAACAGTGTGTCAGTATTTTCCTGGTTGGAAGACTTGATTAACTTCAATAACAAATATGTTTTTTTAAGAGATTAAAAAGTTTCTCTGTTCATATACATTATGCCATCTTTAGGTGATTACAGTCATGTTTACAAGCCTTAAAAGTGGTGAAGCTATAAACTGAGAAAAACAGAACAAAAAGCTTCTGATCCTTAATGATTGTAGTTCTCTAAGAGAGAACAGGTAGAGCTAAAAGTGGTGTTGATAAATAAAAGAGAACAAATTGGAATATTAGTCAGCATGGTAGACTGTGATCTGAACACACCTCAGCTAATGGCAGACTTGGACATTTTATAGTTATAAAGGCAAGGAGAGATTTCAAATTAAATTTAACCATGGTAATTTGGAAACTCTCAGAGGGCTTGAAGGCAGCATGAGAAAAGCATAGGAGCCTTTGTTTCCAAAACTGACAGCTGGCCCCCTGAAGGTGGCATGGGGATTTTACTGGAGGCAAGGTTCTTCTCTTTTAGTGAGTAAGATGTGATTAAGGGTCCTGAATTGAGAAGCAGCAGTTTATCCTTGATGCCACAGGGAAGGGGATAGTAGGGCTGGGAATGGGTAAGAGCACCTTCTTAGGAAAATGAAACTTGTAGCCTCACTTTGAAGTGGTTACTTTGAAGAGAGGCAAAGCAGTGTTGTTATGGGCAGAGGAAAGGATACTCGGAATTAAAGTCTTTATATGATTCAGTTGTTTGGATAGGTTTAAAAGTTGGTATCTTAGGGATATTTTACAGAAATAGATAGTGTTTCTTTATCAGAATAGTGTTATTCTTACGGACTCCCCCTTGAAGCTGTATCACTGTGGGCTGCAAATCTTCTTGAGTGGAACAGGTAAAATAGAGTTGGGTTTAAAAAATATTTGGAAAGGAATACCTCTGCCCATGCCTTTTGCCAAAGAAAATTAGGATATTTCCGGAAATGACTCATTAGGTGGGTCTCTTCAGAGCTGATTCTTTATCAGGGCTTGGCACAATAGTGGGAATTTTACTGCTGGAGGTGCAGCTTTTCAGGCAAGGCATTAATTCCAAAGTCCATGATCTAGGCTACTGAACAGTCCTTATCTTTAGAGGCATACAATGGTCTTTTCTCCTAGGCTGCAATATGTTGTGTGTTGTTTGTGTGTATATTCATTAAAGCATAGTGAGACTGAAAAGTACTGTTGAAATACGGTTATCTGCAAACTGTTACAGCACAAAAGGAGACTTGTTTTATTGAGCTGATGAGAAACAGAGCTGGTGCATTTAGAATGTATGGGAACTTTTCAGTTATCTTGGGATAGAGGTTGTATGGCTGTTGAAAGCTGCTGAGCTTGTTAAAGCTTCCTTTAAAAATGTGATATATCTTTGTTGTTGTGCCTTTGGTGTATGTTAAAAAACCTTTAGAGATGATTTGCCAGTTGGGATAGCAATCTGCTTAAACATTTGATCAGTCCAAAGTGGTTGTAGAAGTGTATCTTGGGTATTGAAGCTGCTTCTGTGACAACTTGCCAAATTCAAGGTATGAGGAAGGTTGAAGCCAGCTGGCAGTGGGAGGGAAGGAGATGGTAAATAAGAGACTTGCTGGAAGTTGCCTATCTGTGTCAAAGGGTCTCCTGTTTGCAGCTCTAGACAGGCATTGCTGACTCACAGCTCGAATAACTACTTAGTCTGAGCACTTCTAACAGCTTAACCCTTTGTGTAATGTTTGCTTGCAGAAGACTTCATCTGTAGATGTCTGTAGAAAAACATTACATGGATTTGTACTGAGTTTGTACTTCAGACCACAGTTCTGGAGCATAAACTGCTAGCAGAGTTAAAATAGAAAGCTCTTTGGCATGTGAAGCATCATGGAATTCTATATCCCACGGGAGAAGCAGGAATGCAGGCCTGTATGCATGTGCTGCCATGTGTCCTGGGACAGCAAATTCCTTTTTCTTCTTTCTTTTTTATCCCCCCCCCCCCGACAACTGAAGGGCAGCAAGAGACAAGGTTTTCTTGTGTTGTTTGGTTTTGTTTTTTTTAATTTATTTTTAATTTTTATTTTTTTCCTCCCCCTGACCCAGATTCGTCTCCATATTCTTCTCTATTATAGGTACAACTTGTAGGTGTGTGTGCCAACAAAGGTAGGTACCCCTAGAGAGATGGGTTTAAAGACCTTAAACATCTTGACTGAATGGTTGTTACTAAGTTTCACTAAATTAAAATGCAATAAAAGCTGTTAAAGATATGTGTGAAGTATTGGAGCGTAATAGATAGGAAACAATTCCCTGTCATTTCAGTGGAAGGAGACCTTACGTGGTAAGGTGATAGTAAAATATTTTGACACAATTATTAGGTTCTATTCAGACATCAAGCTGATGAAACACATAAGATGCAGTTATTTAATTTGTCTTTGTGCATCCCAGTGATTTTTCTATCCAGAATTCGCATCCTTTCTCTTCTATTTTAATCCATGTTCATCAAGACCTCAGCTTTCTTTAACTGTGACAGATTACCTGTGACTGACTCATTCATTGCCACACAAGGCAAAAAAAAAAGTCATTGCAAAGTCATCTGAAGCTCTTCAGTGTATCTTGATTTTTCTGTCAGTTGTATTAAGATGCCAAGATAACTTTTCCTAACCCGTAAGGCAGGGTTAGAGCAAGTCCCTGATAAATGTAATTACAAAAAAAGAGAAAAAAACAAGTGAAAAAGCAATACGCATCTTATGCAGATTGATAATTTCTGTTCAAAACTGACCTTCTGTTTAACCTTCATTTGAAGTTATGATAATTGATCCTTTAGCTTATTGACCTTCTCTCTTGACCCCTTTTCCCCAGGTGAATTCATAGTTACCTCTGTTCAGAGGTCAGGAAAAACACTGTGTTAGAAGCCTGCAGCAGGCCTGGTTTCTTCTTACTTTAGGCTTGTTTAAGATCAGGTAACATTCTTTCAAATGAATTGTTGCATTTTATGATTACAGGTTTGGGCGAAACTTGTACCAGCTTGTCAGTTGGGGTTTACTTGATCTGAAGTGTCTTCTACAAAGTACTATACGTGCTGGGGGGAAAGAGACTAATTGGAATGTGTGGAATTTCAGTATGACTTGAAGTCATGTTAGAGGCATGTGCTTTACGTATCAGAAGGTACTCCTGTTACTGTAAAGACTGAGTACTGTATGAAGCATGATATTCATTGTTGCCACATAAGCTGTTGGTGATTATACTGATCTACAAATTACAGAGCTGATCTTTTGAAATGTTTCTAAGGAGCTTATGTAGTGCCAATGTTCCTATGCCCATTTACAGTTAAAAGGCAGGAATGATATTTTAAATATTTGGTAGGGCATATAATTTTATTTTAAAGAACTCTGTTGATTATTGCTTCTATAGTTCTTTCATTGGATTATACATTACTATCCCCCTCCCTTTCTTTCCCTTTTCCATCCTGTATTGTCATTACATTGAATGCAGTCAGATTCAGAAGTTATTTGAAGTATAGCTTATTAGAGAAGCTTTGCAGATTCTACAGCTGCCAACTTGCTACTGTGATTTTTAAAAGCATTGGTAATGTTTTCTTAAAATCATGTCATAAACTGTCCTTTGAAAAGTGACTTGTGAACTCATTTAAGAAATTAGGCATGTTTGTGTATCAACAAGGGTGGTATTTTGTTCCCAATAAAGGGTTTTAAAGGGTCAGGGTTATTCTGAAATTATTTTCTTTGGGTTTTTTTGTGGAATTTTGGTTTGTTTGTTCTAGTGATTTCTGGAACAGTGACTTAAAGTTACATCTAATTACCAAGTAATGACTTGCATGTGGAGAAGGTTAAGTCTATAACGAAAGGACCAAGTCTATAATGAAAGGACCAAGTCTGTAACGAAAAGACCAAGTCTATAACAAAAGGCCTAAGATACGAAATACATAGCTTTGTATGTTGTCCTTCACACATGCTCCACAGAGGCTTGCTGTTTTCCCTTGTATGTAAGGGGAATGGTTAGAATAAAAACGAGTCTATCTTGGATATATTTGCCTTAAGACAAATAGTTATGTCCCAGGAGACTATAAATTTAGCATACTGTCTGAATGTTTCTGATAAAGCTACGAGATTCAGAGCATGATTGAAATGACTGGCCTGTTGCTGATGGGAACTACTAAACAGCTGAGAAGTGGTCATCTCTTGCAATATTTAAAACAAACTTTTAAATAGTAATGGGGGAGTTGTTGAGCTGGAAAGAGTAGCGCTAAAGGCAGCTTTAATGTGGTGGCTTTAACAGGTTACTTCTCCACACAGTTTTTCTTTGTTCCTCATCAAGTTAACAAGATTAATGTCCTTCTCCAGTAATATTCCTCTCCTTTCTGTTTCTCCGTTCCATTTTCTCTCTTATTTCACTTTGTCTTGAAGGTTTTAAGGTTCAGATCTGATGGATGAACATTAGGGATATAATTTGGTAGGTATTTAAAAAACATTCCTTTTTCATGAATTTAAACTTCTTGCTAAACAAGTCAGCTGCAGATCTGGGCAGCTCTTGTCTGTGTAAGGACTTCTGTTGCTGGTTTTGCTTTTTTAAGTATTAAGGGTAGTAGCGAGGAAAGGAGGTCTGGTTCTTTAAAGGGAGAATGCCATTCAACAGGATTTTTTAGTCTGTTCAACAGTAAGTGGCTGCTTACTGCAGGAAAGATTGCGCCATTGCACAACAGTCAGTTGTTGCTGGTACTTGGCAACTGAATCCTAGCTTTGGGTGATAGCTTGTTTCTGTAGCATGTAGCTTTCCTCATGGAAATGTCAAGTTTTCTGTAACTCATTTATTTGGGGATACTATTGGCCACTTCTGCAGGCTGTAACTCTGCCTTTGCCACAATCTACGTTACCACAGAGTATAATGAAGAAATCTCTGTCCAAAGACATTTGGGAGTGCAATCTTCATCTTCCTTGCTGGTCAAGTAGGCAACATGCTTTAAGTTTCATCTCTGTTCATGGTCACAGACAGTGCCTGTCTACATACTTGAGGGAGTTAAGTGATACTCCTGGATGCTGTCGGAAAGATTTGCTTTCCACTTTACTCTTACTGCTTCCCTTTATATTTTCACCGCAAAAATAAGCATATGTTCTGCTGAAAATTGATGGTTTCCTTTATTTACGATGAATATGGATATTCATGGTAGATGTTCAAGTGACTTGTTTTTGTCACTAGTATCTAAATTCTTGGGATACAGTGCAACACTGCAGTTCCATTCTGTAAGGATTGCGCATCAAGAATGGACATTTGGGCCTTTAATTTTTGCCTGGTCTAGCTGCGAATTTAGGACTGCATCAGGCATTCAAATAACAGCCCAAATGAGCTGATTTTTGTCCTTTTGCAATACACTGCTGGTGTAAGAAGTATGGAAATCTGATAAATGCTACAATATCATCACTGTAAAGGATCTTCCTGTATTGTTTAAAGCTGTTAAATGAGTTTTTGCTGCCTCCTTTGAAGCCCCAAAAGTGTTTGTGTGGGGAAAGGAAGGTATATGGTTAAAACCTGCCATACTTTTCACTCAGCTGTTGAGCAGCTGTTGGGGAGTTCTTGCATCTGAGGGCTAGAGAAGGCCTGAAGTTAGTTGAGATTGGAGAGGTCAGAAAACAGTGCTAAAGCAGTTTTGCACACCCAGTTACACATCTTCATGAATATTGCTGTGGCAGGAGAGGGATTCAGACTTGCTACAAAGGGATTTTATATATAAAAATTGGTCTTTGCTGCAGAGCTGAATATAATTTTGAGCTTTGTGCAAATATATAGTTACTTACTTAGATGACCTAATGAGAAATGATGATGAGCCTTGGGGAGAGCTGAGGAATAAGGGAAAGCTGCTCTGGGGACAAAAGTGTTGAAATTAGTTGGCTAAGATAATTAAATTATCTGTTGGGCAAATTACTTGAGACTCTTTAGAGACTGAAATTGAATTTCCTTTCTGTTGGAAATCATCAGCTAGAATTATCTAGTAAGGAAAGACTTAATTCTATTTTTATCTTTTGCTCATGAAATATCTGACTGTAAAAGTTCTGTTCACTATCCCAAATAATTTGAAACTAATGATCTGAATGCAGCAAATATGGCTTTTTTTTAAGCTCTAAACAGGTTGGTTGGAGGGTGTGATCCACAACAGGGAAAGTCTGAAGGTGAAAGGGCATATTGTTTGTTTTTAGGAAACAGATGCTATCATCTATTTGGATGAAGTTCTTTTCTTACAGTAGCTCAGGTTTAGTGGTTAGCAAAAGGAGTTGATAGGGATAGGGGAATAGTGTGATTATTCACGAAAGGACTGTTAAAGACTGAAGAAAAGTGGCTGATCTATCAGCAGGATGTATATGTTTTGGTCCCTGTTGTTTCAAAGCTGAGGATGTCTGCATGTTTATGTTAACACTGAGTCTCCTTGTCCTTGGAATGAAATTGCCTAATCAGCAGAGCCCCTTAGGGGATTGAAAGTCTACCCAAGTCGTCATCCTTCCCTTGTAAAAGGGGGAAAAACCTGCCCGTTCTAATGTCTCTGACCCTTTCTTCTCCCCTCCCTTTTGCTTAAAGAGCATCAAGGGGTGGACCTTACTTCTGCAAACTACACATCTTGTGTTCCCCTTTGAGTATTCATCTTTCTCCTAGGAGTAATATGATTCTGGGCTGTTCCAACTTGCCTGTAGTGAATAAGCAGAGATCTGCATGTTGAAAGACTGAGTTTTTTTCAGTAGGCGCTATCTATCTATCTATAAAGAGAGATCTTTAAGGGTTTTCAGCTGTTGAGAAAAGGATCAACATGACACTGCTGGAATCAGAAATGCAGATGGCAACACTCCAATCAGGTATCACCCCAAACATATCCTATGGATAAATTTTGCTAGCAAATTATGGCTGCTGAACTATAGAAGGAGTACCAGGAGGTTATGTGACTTTGAGTAAAGACAAATTAGAGAGCTGTGGTTACATCATGTACAAGTTCCAGATGGATACTTGTTGGATGTTAAATACTGATCACTTAAGAATTTAATGAAATTAACTTTCTGTTCTTCATTTGCTGGTCCCCAGTGTTAAAGTGCCTCGTGAAGATTAAAAATCTCCAGTCAGATCTAAGACTTGTTCTAAAGAAATTTCCTCTGTTTAGCTTTCAGCTGATTTATGCAGTTTTGCTGTTAATTATTTTTCAATTAAACATATTCATGATACGTTGGAGAGATTTAAAATTGTGTCATTTGGGAAATGCACTTCTGTTTTGAAACTTCCCAGTACATGTTTTATATCTTGAAAGACTGTTTCCTTGAGAATGGAAATGGTATTATGTGTCTGTGATGTTGCCCTAAATACTATGATTTTTTTGTGATTCTATGCTTACCTGTTAGATATGTAGAGAGCTGCATTTCTGACATGTAAGGGACACTAGAGTGAGAATTATCTGTTAACGGCAGTATGGTGTACTTCTGTAGGGCATTTTTATCTGAGGCTTTAAAACATTCTGTAGTTACACTAGAGAACTGTAGACAATTAACAAATACATATAGGAGTGGCCTCTGTTCTGTCGCTGGGAACAGAGACTGTAACCTTGGGAAGATCCGACTGCAAACCGGTAGTGGCCTCACACCTCGGGTTTGCATTCGTGTATCTCTTGTCCAGTGTTGCCTGAAAACCAGCACATGCGTAAGTGTCAAGACAGACTTGTTCCTGAAAGTTAAATTCTTTTTCTTTTCCTTAAGTAGTGACTTTAAAAGAGACAAGTAAAGCAGTAACTTCAGAGTTTAATACATTTTATTTTGTTTTTCCAGAAATTGCTGGTTTTTTTTTACAAATTCACAGTGTTGATTTTCCTAACTTAGAGTCTTGTGTACTGTAAAGCATCTGTGAAGACTGTGTATGTCCATAAAGATCCTGTCTGACTTTTATTTTGTTGTATTCTTTGTTGTTTAGAAAACCAAGGCACATTTTGGGTTCTTTTTGGGTTTGGGGTTGGGTTTTTTTTTTCACCTCCTCTTGTAGATAGGAAAGGCAAGAGAGGTGTTATAGAAGAGCTACATCTTATATGGAATACACAGTTTTTTGTCTCACTTCAAAAGGTTATCTGGACACAATACATCATTCCTCTGGTTGTACCCTTTTAGTTTGTGACTTGTGGAGGGAGTTTTTAGGTGGTAGCAAGGTGTTTGGTATTGAACAGGGTGTGTATGGCAAGACAACCTAATCTGTCTTCATTGTAAAGAAATTAATTTTTTTCCTTGATATGACACTTGTTGTGGAAGGGCCTGGAAAGGATCTCTTCCTCAATTGGCTTTGTTCCTGGTAGGTTTTCTAATTACGGTAATTTTTTTGCTGACAAGAAAGAGCCATGGAATTTACATTTCACAGTTCTTAGAATATCGTGCACAAATTCAGTTCTGTGGAAATTCACAGAATTAAGTAAGGCTTGTTAAAATTAGGGAAATGGCCTTCATAGTACTATTACTTTTTCAAAACTCTATTTATGGCTGTGTTTCTCATTTCTTCCAGATTATAAAAACTTCCAAGGCTTACATTTAATTCTTAGGGTAAGAGTTTCTCCCGTTAAAGAGTACTTACATGTAGCCTTTGCTTAAGTCAGCTAACTCTAGTCCTTGATTATGCAGTGGCATTCTGCAGTGGTGAGGCAATTTCCTGGCAAGCTTAGTTTATCTAATGAGGGATACAGATTTATTGTACCTCTTCCATCAGTGGTAGCTCTCTTTTCTCCTAGATCAACCACTCCTGGAAAAATATTTAGCAAGAAGCAGACAAATGTTTTTATAAAGGGATTCACAAGTTTGGTGGGAAAATTCAGTATGACAGCAGGATGGAACCGTGTATCTAGTAAGTTTAAAAGATCAGTCTTGAATAATGGAAGAGTATTACAAGGTCCTAGATAAAGAAAATGGCCACGTGTTGAGCAATTTGCTTTCAGCGTCATCTTTTTTTATTTAAAAAAACCCAAGTAAGTTAATATTTAGCGACTTCGGCTCCTGTTGGTTGCTACTGTTATTTGGCTTAGTGAGGTAATTAAGTAGTCTGTTGAGCAAACTACATGAGACTTTTTAGAGACTGAAATTGAATCTCCTTTCTGTTGAGAGCTAGATCATCTAATGAGGAAAAACTTCACTTCTCAAAGCTTCCTGGTCCTGATGTTTGTCTTCAGAAGCTCTGCTGGAAAGATGGAAACTGGAAATGGTTGTCCCTATCAACTCCTGAAGGTTTCTGAACAGCCATTGAAGAAATAGGAAAATCATGGCCTAAGCTGGATAAATAAATTATCCCGGTAGAACTTGTACTGCTTGCACTCCATAGATCAAATGTTCTTAAAACATGAAGGTTATTAGGCTGTGCTTATTTAATGCACAGGAGAAAATATTCCTAATATTTTAGAAGAAGAACTGAAGGGGGGAATATAATTTGACTATTCTGGGAACAGAATAGCTTAAGCAAGAAGGGACTGTTTCTTCAGAAGAAAAACATAGGTGAAGAAGAGACAATATGACTAGTGAGGTGCACATTGTATTAACCAGAAAAAATGAAACACACCTGTCAAACCAAAAATGGTAGGAGTAAAAGAATCAATACAAGTGATGACAGCTGAGGAAGAAAAAGTAAAATTGAAAATGAAGCTGAAAAGGCATTCCAAAAAGGCAGTAAACCCAGAAAAATATGTGAAAATAAGAGCAGATTAACTGCTGTATTTCACATCTCATTGGACTGTTGGACTTCTTTGAAGTACTGTGGTATTACTGACCCAGTCATTCAAAGAGCGATCATGCACAATGAGGCAAAATTCCGCATTCATTTTCAAGAACAGAGTTTTGGCAACAGGCCTATGCCAGTTTGCTTGTGTCATTATCTTGAAAACGAAGCTGATGTGCAGGTCTATACTAAGCTGTTAGCAATGGGAGCTCCCTTATTAGTGTATTTCTTCAAGAGTCACTTCTCCTTTGACTTTCTCAGCATCTGACTCATTTGTTTTCTTTATATTTATTTGCTGATTCCCAAAGCTTGTTGTTTCCTTCCCATGATCTGCTACCTAATCTTCCTATGTAGCCTCTCTTTGTGTTCCACAAAAGCCTTTTAGTTATTCATATTGCTACCTAATTAGCCCATATGGAGATCTTGCAAATTCTTTTGCTATTGGTCACTGGTTTAGCTGTTGGTCAAGATATGGATTGAATACTTTGTTGATATGACCTTGCTTTGTTCTCTGACAGACTGTTTGGCCCTCTGAAAGAATGACTTATGAATATTATTTCACTTTATTTTTTACAAAGGGGGAAAAATGCTAGAAGAATGCCTTTTTTTTGACACAACCTACAATCCAGTAACACTTAATCATAGAATCACAGAATCATTTGGGTTGTAAAGGACCTTAAGATTGTGTAGTTCCAACCCCCTGCAGGGGCACCTCACACCCTAGACCATGTTGCCCAAGGCTCTGTCCAACCTAGTCTTGAGCACTGCCGGGGATGGAGCCTTTACCACTTCTCTGGGCAGCATGTTCCAGTGCCTTACTTTGCTCACAGTAAAGAACTTCTTCCTAATGTCTAACCTGAACTTCCCCTGTGTAAGTTTAAACCCATTCCCCCTTGTCCTATTGCTACAATCCCTGATGAAGAGTCCCTTTCCAGCATCCTTATAGGCCCCCTTGAGATACTGGGAGGCTGCTCTGAGGTCTCCATGCAGCCTTCTCCTCTTCAGGCTGAGCAGCCCCAACTTTCTCAGCCTGTCTTCATAAAAGAGGTGCTCAAGCCTCCTTATATCATCCTCTTGGCTGTCTTCTTGACTTAAAGCTGGTTTTGAACAGCTGTATGAGGGACTCATGCAACTTAGTGACATCTTGGGTGTCTTGGGTGTGCTGCTGGCCTCTATTGGCAAATTTTATGCCTAAATGGCAATTACAAACTTTCAGAGATAATTTCACTTTTTAATTTTGGTTGTTATGGTTCATAAGTTTCTTTTTATATCCCCTAGCAGGTGGCTGGGCAGAAATGTGTGTGCAGTACCCATACACAGGTGCAATCAGCCAAATAGAGAAACCCTAATTTTCACATCACTTTTTGCAGGCATTTTGCATGTATGGAGAAGAGTTACGGCCACTTAGGGTCACTTAGAGTCTAACAACACATTGCCAGAATTAATGGATGTTAGCACTCGGCCAAATGGTTACTTTTGTTAATTAATT
>JAOEHY010028529.1:43827-56369 GCA_025447955.1 Psilopsiagon aurifrons | reverse complement strand
TTTCAAGAAGGGGAAAATGGATGAGCTGGGGAACTACAGAGCAGTCAGCCTCACCTCTGTGCCTGGCAAATTCTTGGGGTGGATTCTCCTGGAAGGCTTGCTGGGGCACATGAAGTGCAACAAGGTGGCTGGTGACAGCCAGCATGGCCTCACTAGGGGGAAATGTGCAAGGCGTTTGACACTGTCTCACATGACATCCTTGTCTGTAGATTGGAGAGACATCAATTTGATAGGTGGACCACTCCGTGGATAAAGAACTGTCTGGATGGCTGCATGCAAAATGTTGTGCTCAGTGTCCAGGAGGGCAGTAACAAGTGGTGTCCCTCAGGGTTCGGTGTTGGGACCGATCTTGTTCAACATCTTTGTTGGTGACGTGGACAGTGGGATTAAGTGCACCCTCAGCAAGTTTTCCAATGACGCCAGGCTGTGTGGTTTGGTTGATACGCTGAAGGGAAGGAATGCCATCCGGAGGGACCTTGACACGCTTGTGAGGTGGGCTGATGCCAACCTGATGAAGTTTAACCATGACAAGTGCAAGGTCCTGCAGCTGAGTCAGAGCAATCCCAGGCACAGCTCCAGGTTGGGCAGAGAAGAGATTCAGCGCAGCCCTGCGGAGAAGGACTTGGGGGTGTTGGTAGCTGAGCAAATGAACATGAGCCGGCTTCAGTGTGTGCTCTTGCAGCCCAGAAAGCCAACCGTATCCTGGGCTGCATCAAAAGGGGTGTGACCAGCAGGTAGAGGGAGGTGATCCTGCCCCTCTACTCAGCTCTTGTGAGACCTCACTTGGAGTATTGTGTGCAATTCTGGTGTCCTCAACATCAAAAGGACATGGAACTGTTGGAACAAGTCCAGAGGAGGGACATGAGGATGATCAGGGTCTGGAGCACCTCCAGTGTGAAGACTGAACGAGAAAGTTGGGGCTATTCAGACTGGAGAAGAGAAAGCTGCGTGGAGACCTCATAGCAGCCTTCTAGTATCTGAGTGAGGCCTATAGGGATGCTGAGGAGGGACTCTTCATTGGGGACTGTAGTGATAGGACAAGGGGTAATGGGTTCAAACTTAAACAGGGGAAGTTTATATTGGATATGAGAAAGAAGTTCTTTACTGTAAGGGTGGTGAGGCACTGGAATGGGTTGCCCAGGGAAGTTGTGAACGATCCATCGCTGGTGGTGTTCAAGGTTGGGTTTGACAAAGCCTTGGGTTGCGTGGTTTAGTGGGAGGTGTCCCTTGCCCTTGGCAGGGGGTTTGGAACTAGATGATCTGAAGGTCCTTTCCAACCCTGACTATTCTATGATTCTATGAATTCAAGTAAATCATGGGCCTGTCACAGAAGTCATAGTAGACCCAAGGTTTGAAAGTATGAGAAACAGGCTATTCATCTCCTAGAAAATCAATTGCTGTTCTTAGAATTGCAATGTAAGTATTTGCTGAAAGCATGCTGGTTTAGCAAGTTCCTAAAAACTCTTGAAAGCCATTGTACATCTGTCTTCTGGACTTCAGGGCACTGCATTCGAAATATGGTTATTTAGCAGTTCTTACACAGTTCCTTCGAACATTCAAAAGGCTTTCTCAACCCTGGCATACAAGATTAACAAGATCTCTTAGAATATAGTGTTGGAAATGAGATTATTAATACAACATGTGTTTGCTGTAGGTGAAGATGTGTCATTTTCCATCACAGAATCATGAGATGCTAAAGTAACTGACGTCAGGGTTTTGTAGGTGATCCTCCAGCATGGGTAGCTCTTTGAGTGATTGTCAGTTAGGCATTGGAGCTTAATGTACCTTCTGTGAATGAATGCAGAGGCCTCAGTACTGAGAGCAGAAATGGCTTATGGCAACTGAAGAGCCCTACATGAGCAAAACCCATTAGTGCTTTCAGGAAAACTGAGAGCCTTACACCACGTGACAATGTTTTAGTATTAGCCTAGTCTGTTAACAAGAAGCCCAAAAGTCAGTCTGTGTTCACCACATGGACTACCGCCCGGACAGACCAGCTGGTGTGCTTCCCAGTGGCAGATATACACCATCTATCTTTCATCACCCTCAAGTTCTGAGTCTGCTGCTTATCATATCAGGTTTCCCATACAGTCTTCATTTGGCAAATGGATAAACCCGCTAAATGCAGTCAGCGAAGCTTCTCCAAGAAACATTCCTCTGGAAACAGTCAGTATTCATTGTTTTCTTCCCCTGAGGCAGTTTTTGTAACTGAAAGTCAAGGAAAATTGCTAAGCAAATTTTCTGGACAAAGGATGTCTGTCAAATACTTTTGCACAAGTCAATAAAGAATTGCAGTGGTAGGCACGGCAGAGCCAAGCATGCTTTTAACCGTGATGGACAGATAGAAGATTGAAAGCTATGATATACTTCCAATAATACGTGAGTTAGGTGTGCAAGAAGAGGACTGGTGTGGGATTTACTAATTTGACCATTGCTGGAATTGCAGGGCTTCTAGGAAGTGTCCCCAGTACAAAGTGGGGAAAAGTCCACAATGCTTAAGGCCAAGCAGCAACACAGAGGAGCAAAGTTACTCATTCAGAGAGGCACATATTTACCTCAGAGTCACAGTGAAGTTGATTTGGCAAAATACCATGAGAGGGCTAGCCCACTTTCCTGTACATCCACTTCTGTTTCATTCAGTGCTTAAAGCAGAGGTATGATGATAATGCTTCCTGGATGAGAAGGAGGAATGTACTTCACACTAAATGAGGTGTTATGAATAGTGGCCATACATACCGTTTGGCTTATACACAGTTATCACATCTGCACAGCATTTCGTAATAGATCACTGGAGCTGTATCGTAGTGTCTTCAGATGGTTCAGTCCTAGTCTAAGCCAGAATTTAGACATACCTGGTTTAATTCATTTTGCATCAGTTTCCTTATTCTTGACATTTCTAATTTTTGAGGAGTATGCAGTCATACTAATATGCTGCCCATGATTGTATTCATGTACGTATAATTTAGGAAAAGGAGAGGTATATAATACTAGTACATAATGTGCATGAATTACTGATTTATGGGCAGAATTAGCCCATCTGCATTTCTAGTAATAAAGTCAGATACTTGTATGTATTCTTTATTGCAGCTCCATCCAGTAGAAAACCAGGGGACCCTCTGGTTATTTCTGATATCAAGAAAGGAAGTGTTGCTCACAGGTAAGGCATTCAAGCTCCCGGTAAGAATCTGTTTCCATTCTGTAGCAAGGCAGACTCCAATTAAACAGAGGGAGCTTGTAAGAGACTGTGCTTTGTTGTTGTTGTAAAAAGCAGTGGCAAATGAAAAGGCCAGTATATTAAGAAATAATTGTTTTTTAAAATCTGTCTTATTTCTACAATAATAATGTTTGTACCTTCTAAGATAACTTGCTTTCATTTTACCAGAATTTCATGCAAGTTTGTTTGCTTGTTCACAGAACTGGGACGCTTGAACTGGGTGATAAGTTGCTTGCAATAGACAACATTCGACTTGACAATTGCTCCATGGAAGATGCTGTCCAGATCCTTCAGCACTGTGAGGACCTTGTGAAGTTAAAGATCCGCAAAGATGAAGACAATTCCGGTATTAGCAATGCAGATTTCTATGTAGTTTCAGGATTTTTAGAACACAGGGTTATTCCTTTGCATTTAAATTTTAGTGAAATGTTTTTTTCTAAACATGGCAGATTTATGCTAATGCTAATCAGAAAACGTCACACTAAAAAGAATTTTAATGCTGCATAAGGTTTTGTATGTTACAAGTGGCTATATTGCCTGCAGGAACCGCACTGCAAAATGAAGTCTGCCATTTTCTGGAAAGACAGTTTCCCCTCAGGTGCAGCCACATAAGGTTAAGGTTGATCATTATCTTATCTGCTTATTGAGATTTTTTTTCTGCTTTTAAGATTGGAATCGTGGTTAGCAAAGCATGGATTCATAGGCCTCAGTTCTCCATCAGAGTGGTGAAGTGCATGCTTTATCCACAGACTTACAAACTTGACTTCAGCATGACTATTCACATGCTTAAAGCATGTGCTGGATGGATGATAGAGGAGCCATGTCTGGTAAGGCCAGTGGAATTAATGGAGCTGCCATCATTTTGCACAGCTACATCTATTAATATTCCTGGATCTTCCCTGTTAAAGATTTCATAAAGGCAGAATTTCTAGCTGGAAATAATAAAGCGAGTTCTGTTACGCCTTCTAGTGGCAAAGGAAGTTAGACAACTATAATTACTGCTGGGACTTACATTACAGTGTTACTCAAAAGCAGGAACTGTAAATTCACTTGTCTTAAGCTCAATACAGTCTCATAGCAATAAGGCACAGCCTGCCCCACTTTATTATTTAAAATCAAGTGCAGCTGTTGAAACAGCATTTAGAATTGCACTAGAATGCTCTGTTCCTTTAATTGCTTTTGAACAGAAACAGTATCAGAGTACAAAGGCAAAGGCAGATAGATTGAAATGCAGTTGTGCAAACTGGCTTACAGAAGTACACTTTGACTCGGCAAAGTGAACAACCCGTGTGTGGCAGGATATTGTGGTCAGGTCCCTGCAGGCGGTGAGGTGGGATTTGCTGTATGTAGTTGGTTGACATTGGACAGAGGCTGGCTAAACTGGCCATGGACTGTACATCCAAAGGGACACGTGACTGACAGTTGATTTGTGAAACTGAGCAAACCAGGTATGTTATGAAGAGCAAACTGCAACTCCACTTGGCGGAAGATTGGCAGAAAAGATGCCTGTGGAAGGGAGTTTGAGTTTTCTCCTCACAGGAGTGAGATTCAGATTTAAGCTATTTTAATTTCTTATGACATGCTTTTTTGAGGAGGGGAAGGCAGGGAGCAGGGCTTCTGCCTCCTTAGGTTCTCCTTTCTGTGCTGCCTTTCAAACTCTTCATAAGTATTTCTAGCTTCTGGCTCTTCTTTCTGCTGTTTTTCCTTCCTCTCCTGTCTCTCGAATTCCTCCTCCCTTCTCCAGACAGTTGTATGTGTCTCAGAGCTGTGTTCCTCAGAGCCAGCCATGCAGGTGAGACCAGCAGCAGGGTACATGTCGTGTGCTCCCCCAGACCTTGCTCTTCTTTGCCCTTTTGTCTGTATGGATCAGATGTTACTCTGAAGAGCGAGGCAGTAGTGGACAGGGAAGAGGCACTGCAGCACAGAGGGTCTACTTTCATTAAGTGTGGTTTCCAAGAACTATCGACAGTTGCATCACAAGAAAAGACAGAAGGAAAATCTCAAAACCATGAGACCCAAAACCATGGTAATTTGATTGTATTTCCTCCCCAGATGGAAGTGTGTTTTCAGCAGGTTTTATCTTCTCTTTATTTCCCCCCCCCCCCACCAGATTCCCAAACTGAGAAAAATTTAATCTCCTGATTAACCTAGCATTTTGAATATCAGATCTCTCTGCTTTCATGGCAAAACTGGCCTTCATTGTTAATTCAGGCCACGTGCATGCAATGTTCTTGGATAGCTTATATTTGTGCAGCTTGAAAAGAGCACTGAAGAGAGCAGTGCAGCAATGTCACATTTGTTGCATTCTGCCATTAATTTTAATAACTATGGCTAACCAGAAGACAGACATAATGGACCAGTCTCCTTTCCAGTCATTCACTAAGATCTATAAACTTCCAACTCTCATGTGGCAGGGCTGCTCTATGATTAATAACTTCTTATTCACTCACTGTTGATATCAGAGAAACTTCAGCCCTTAGCGAACGCTGGTTATTACATTTTTAATTAGCTTGATGGATTACTTTTCATCCTTCAGGTGAAGCCTTGTACCATGTCAGTGCCACACCTGTGTAAGCATCATCAGCATTAGATCCCTGAGGTTTTGTTGTTGCTCCATAAATGCTTTAGCAAGCAAGCAAGAGCTGTCACTCTTCTGCTGTGCAGTGGCAGCTTACAGCACTGTGAGCCAGCCAGGGGCTTCCAGTGGGGTCTTGGGAGCCGGACACTTGGGGAAAGAGCATGTCAGATAAGGCGTCCTTGACGTGAACTGTTCAAAACACTATTGATAGTGCCCCAATGAGGAATACAAGGCCAACACTAGGCATGAAAATCCCAGAATTCTTTGCTGAGTGAACACACTAATTCTTCTCACCTTTGGTTCTATATGTGTACCATTTTCTTTAGGGTGAATAGCAAGGGGGAAACAGGAGGGAGTTGGGGTAGTGGGAAGTTGAAGGCCTACATTTTTCTGCAAACTGGGGAGAAACAAAGTTGCTCCAAAGATATTAATGTTTCTCCAGCTGTGCTTAAGTACCATGTTCTGCATTAGAAGAAAGCAACTCCGAACCTTTGCTAGTGATGCAGGTATCTCTTTTTCTTCTAAAGTTTTTCTGTCTACAGGAACAGGACTGGGGGCATTTGAATTTTCTAACTTGTCTCAGGTTAGTTCTAGTAACAATCACGGGTGTGTGCCCTAGACATTCTCCACTTTCAGTGAGCCCTTGAAAATGTCATTACCCACAGATCAAGGAAAAGTTGCCTGCCAGGCCCATCATCCTGGCTGAATACCAATATCGTAAGATGGGCAAGGGAGCATTTGTTATTTTGATCTGAGAAGAAGTCTGGCATTTGAGATTTTCTGATGTCCCTTCCCAACCCAAAGACAGCACAGCTGATTGCTCTCCTGATGTGTATTTCTTGATAATATTTAAAGAGCACTGTATAAGTATAGGAGCCTTTCTTGGTGCTGCAACACCCACTGGGTATTGTTTGGGAAAAATACGTTGTATTTAAGCTTAGCCAGTGATGAATTTTTCCCCATTTCCGATGATTGGTTGGTGAGATAAAAATTACAAAATAATGCTAATTACTTCATCCAATATAATGAAACAAAATCTAATGGAGTTACTATTCAACTTGATTTATGACTCAAGTTCAGAAGCTATTTCTGATTATGTTACAAAAGCTTAAAGCTTGTCCATCAAAAACATTCGAATTTTAATTATCTTTGATCTTCTAATTACCTTTCATTCAGTTCAAGAAACAGATGAGTAGCAGTATTTATACAATATGTAATTTGCTTCCTGACAAATGTGGCCAACAGCTTCCTGGGCTGCATCAGACAGAGCACTGCCAGCAGATCAAGGAAAGTGATCCTTCCCCTCTGCTCGTCCCTGGTGAGACACACCTGGAGTGCTGGGTCCAGACCTTGGCCTCCCCAGTGCAAGAGATACATGGTCATAGTGGAGTAGGTCCAGTGAAGGGCCACAGAGATGATGAAGGGACAGAAACATCTCTCCTATGAGGCAAAGCTGGGTAAACTGGGACTTTTCAGCCTGGAGAAGAGAAGGGTCAGAGAAGACTTTTATCAATTTATATAAATATCTGAAGGGAGGTTGTAAAGCAGATGGAGCCAGGCTGTCTTCAGTGGTGCTGTAACAGGACAAGAGGGAATGGACGCAAAACTGAAACACAGAAAGTTCTGTCCGAATGTCAGGAAGCACTTTTTTACTACAAGGCACTGAAACAGATTGCCCAGGAAGACTGTGGAGTCTCCTTCCTTGGAGATACTGAGGTCCCTTTCAACCTCAAACTGTAATTCTCTAACAAAATAGCCTGAAGCTATATTTTAATAGGAAAGACAATATTATTCTAAATGGAGTAAACTTAAGTCTGAATAGAACGAGGAGCATTTTTCTGTTGACTTCAGTGTAATCAGGTTTTGGCAATAAAAGAAGAAATTGCACAAGAAAGAATATTTTTTTTCCAAAATAATCTTGTAGAATATGATTAAGAAACGTATCTGAAATGTAATCCTTTAAAAATGTTGTTTGATTACCAGTCACTAGACTGAGTGTGCCATTTTTTTCATTCCTTCTTTCATAAGAAACCAATTGCATCCCCTTGGCATTTATTGCAGATGAACAGGAGAGCTCTGGAGCAATTATTTATACCGTTGAGCTCAAGCGCTATGGTGGGCCTCTTGGAATTACAATCTCTGGTACTGAAGAGCCTTTTGATCCCATAATCATTTCCAGCCTTACAAAAGGAGGATTAGCTGAAAGGTAAATTGGAATGGAAATTATTTTCAAATGCTGTTTTTTGCAAGGGAAAGATTTTTTTGTTTACCTGCAGATGCTAATTTTCATGATTTCGCAATTTATATTTTTGCAGTTCTCAAAATCTGAGTTTATCATCTTTTTACTGATGTTTTTTGATCATTGCCAAGTTCAGGAGCATGAGCAATATCTTAACAGGATGTTCTTGCACATACTGTACAAGACAGAGCAGAGGATTGTGGTCCTTGTTATAAATCACCTATAGTAAAGACTAGTCAATCAGACTGCTCAGTCACAGGAACATTTTTAGCAGCCATTTAAAAGCAATAGCCCTGTGCAGTACAACAGATAAACATTTGCGTGTCAACATTTTGCGTGTCTACATTTATCTGAACTTACCATATACTTATATGCCACTTACCATATACTTACACTGCATCTGTAGGTGCACTTACATACACCATAGCAAGCATTATCTAAGGATAATACTTGAATCATACTTCAGCATTTCTTTCTCATTATGGTAAGTGATGAATAGAGAAAAATGAAAATGCTTGAGGTTTTCCATTTCCTGTTACTTCTAAGATGGGTAGAGTCATTGCAACTGGTACTTTCAGTGGTGGATTCAGAGAGAGCTTATAGCACACAAAACATGACGCTGTGCAGAGCCAGAACAAACAGTGCATTTACACAAAGAGAATTTATTTTAGTCTCTTGATATGATCCATCCTGAAAGCCATGTTGGTGAAATAGCTGTTGCCTGCTCACACTGCCATTATCTCTTACATTGTAAAACTTGACTCATTTCAGAACTAAACTGCTCTGTCTGAGATTGCTGTTAAGCAGGTGGGCTGCAATGAATATCATCCACAGGTGATTAACTCAACTACTGCAGTAACACAGAAATCCACACCTCCATGCCTCAGCTCTGCTATTGTCACTACAACAAAGGCGACTTGCTTTAAGCATTTCTAACAAAAGAATTGCTCTGTAACACAGCTATGAAAGCAAAATGAAAGAAAGGGAGATGAGTCTTTCATGCTCCAAATATGCAAAGAAATTGTCTTTGTTGCTTCTTATGCTCTCTTCTCTCTCTTACTGTAGGACTGGGGCAATCCACATAGGCGACAGAATCCTAGCAATAAATAGTAGCAGTCTGAAAGGAAAACCTTTGAGTGAAGCCATTCACTTATTACAGATGGCAGGAGAAACCGTCACCTTGAAAATCAAGAAGCAGACCGATGGTGAGTATGGCCAAGAGTCATGTGTGTGTTGTTACAGATTATCAGGCGTTGAGGCCATCTCTGGAAAAATGTTGTATCAGTTGTAAAAAGCATTTTCTTGGAACTGCGGTAAAGCAATGACTGCGCTACCCCCCATTTTTCTTTATAATCCTATTCAGCTACCAGTCCCAAGAAATTTTCTGTCCCTGTGGGTCACGTAAGTGAATTGAGTGATGCTGAAGATGAAACCTCTGCTGCACAGAAATCTGGCAAACTCTCAGACATCTATTCCACTACAGTCCCAAGTGTTGACAGCGCAGTAGAGTCGTGGGATGGCTCTGGTATTGATACCAGCCTTGGAAATCAAGGTACTATCACAAATGCAATCAAGATTTAAAATAGAAATTATCATCTTCATGGTTGACCTTCCTTTGCCTTAAAACAAAGTTTATCTGAACTAACTTTAAACCTCATACCTTGTCATGTGCCAGTGTCTCATAGTGACCACACACCTCGCCAGGCAGCATGATTTCTTGCACTTGGCTGGTCTCAGATTCATTCTTTCATGACAACCTGATGTGTTATGAAGCACTTATCAATACATTAACAGGCTTTTGTTAGCTTTACTGACATCTGAATAGCCTGGTCCACAGCTCATCCAGAACTAAATGATTTTATCCTTCAGTTAGGGATCAATGCAAGGCACAGAATGCTCTGAAGATGTTCATTAATTTGATACCCATATGCGATAATTTTTAACTGACAGCTGCTGAAGGGTGGATGTTAGGCATTGCTTATGATTTGTGAATCTTTTGCTTCTTCCTCATTCCTGCAGCATTAACATCTAACTTCCAGCTCTCAAAACCAGTCATTCTATTTAAAGACATGATTGGCCTTAACGATTAATTTTCTACTTCTGCATCACTATTGTTTTATATAGGATTTTCGAATAATCTTTTAATTTGTAAGACATTTGTTTAGGCACTGAGGGATACAGACATCTCATAGTATTCTAGATTACAAGAAAAGTAACTTCCACACAGCTTCAGTATTTTATTTAACTCTCTTTAAAATGTTTATATCCATAGTAAAGCAGGTATCTGGACAGGTAGATCCTTACCTCAAGTAATTTTCACTCTCTCACATGGTGTGTGCATTCTTTTCTATTTTAGTTCTCTATTTCTTGCTGTTGCTTTCCAGGAGCCAGGGTAGTAGCTCATGGGCAGCTGGTTTGTACCCTCTTGCAGAGAACTGTAACCGAGCTCTGTCCAACAGATTTTCCATATAGACTGAAGTTCTGTGCTGATTACTTTCATTGCTTGGGATAACACCGGCGATTTCTTCTGGAGAGGAGAACATTTATTTAGTACTCCATGTACTGGGCTATATTCCCCCTTTATAATTTGTATTTCACTGGAGTTAGAGTTGGGATAAATTTGTCTTTTTTCTGTTGTTAACTGTTTTGGTCAGTTTGTCAAAATAAACCGTGTTAGATTTTCTGCTGACATTTTTAAGGACAAGTATTACTGAACAAGTGCCAAAATGATTGTTCTCATATCCTGTGTGAATTGATGATACTTGGAGCAAATTGTTCAACTCTGAAGAGGATTGAGGCCCAGACTACTTTTCGAAGTCCTGATGATTCGAGTGCCAAGCCAAAACCAACCAGTATCTCAAACGAGATATTTTTCTAACTGCCTTGAAAAAATCAGCCCAGACTTTCCTGGATACATGGCGCTTCTGTTAAACAGCCTGAGTGTAATCAGATGTGCGCCTTATCCCTTGCTGTGGTACTAATGTGACCCATATTTCTATTAAAGTTCATTCTGTCTTGACCTGTCAAGTTGAGTTTGGCTTCTCTCCAAGCCCTTCTTGGCGCAAGAACAGGCTAAGCAAATTGAGGAGTTTGGGGAATGTTTCTGGAGCACTAGGTAATGCTTCATCCTTTTAGTTACTAATTTAATGCTGATGAGCAGTCTTTTTTCTCCTTGAATTACTACCCCATTTTGTACCTTTGTCTAATGTGTCTGACTTGCTGATCTGGAGCCTTCCACACTCAGCAGTCACATTTTCACAAGCCCTTTCTACAATCTGGCAGTATGTTAATGTCTGCCAATTACCTGGAAAATGCACACAGCTGTCTAGTTACAAGGGATTTGAGAGAGACGGGTCTACGCTGATTTATGGAAGCAAATTGCCCTCTTTAGACAGGTGACAGCAGTGATATTTGTTAGTTGCTAACAAAACAGAACTTCCTAATCCAATATACACATCAGAAAATGCCAACTATAGAGCTAGAAAAGGAGTATGTCAAGATGAAATACCGTAACAGATTTTGCTTACCAGATCAGCATCAGCTTGTGACAAGTCAATTCCTGCATCCTTCTTGATACATCAGTTGGAAGCCAGGCTTGCCTATAAAATTCAGGCTTACCTAAACTGGTGCTGGAAACTCTGTGTATGTATATAGAAGCATTAATGCCTCTGACTGTCTACCTGCCTATATAAATGTGCAACAAGCCACATAACAGCTCCTTTCTCCCGCAAACAACCTTGAGCCTGAATGGGTGAACCAAAATGAGCAAAAATACTGTTTTTCATTATGTGCCTTCTACTCCTGTAGATGTGGCATTTAGGGATATGGTTTAATGGTGGACTTAGCAGTGGGAGGTTAACAGTTGGACTTGATCTTAAAGTGCTTTTCCAACCTAGATTAGTCTATGATTCTATGATAAAAGCACCCAGGAATAAACTCTTCAGATATAAAGGTCATCTTTAGGTCAACTTACACAGCCTTGAGATATTTGGAAATGGCTAATAGAGAAATCATTTCCTGCAAGGTGAGCTTCCTGATGGTGTAATATCGGTCCCGGGCACTTGTGCCCATCGTGAGATGGGCCTTTTCTCACCTCTCAAGAGCCCTAGCAAACATCAGTGGTTCTGCTAAGTGCAAGTCTCTCTTCCACAAGGGAGCACGGGTACAGAGGTTCCCATGTTGGCAGGGCTGTGCAGGGCTGTGACAGCACAGTCCTGCATTTGTATGAATGAGCCCTTGCCTTAGTGGTTCGGAGACAACTGCTCTCCTTTCTGTTCTAGCATTACTCCAGTTAATGGTCACTCGAGGGCCTTTGCACCATGCCAACTTCCACATCTAGGTAGCCATTCTACAGATTGATAGTATTGTGCATAATCGGGGGACTGGAGCACCTCCCATATGAAGATAGGCTGAGAAAGTTGGGGCTGTTCAGCATGGAGAAGAGAAGGCTGCATGGAGACCTCATAGCAGCCTTCCAGTATCTGAAGGGGGCCTATAGGGATGCTGGGGAG
>JAOEHY010028529.1:12224-43727 GCA_025447955.1 Psilopsiagon aurifrons | reverse complement strand
CAAATTTAAACAGGGGAAGTTTAGATTGGATATGAGGAAGAAATTCTTTGCTGTAAGGGTGGTGAGGCACTGGAATGTGTTGCCCAGGGAAGCTGTGAATGCTCCATCACTGGCAGTGTTCAAGGCCGGGTTGGACAGAGCCTTGGGTGACATGGTGTAGTGGGAGGTATCCCTGCCCATGGCAGGGGGGTCAGAACTGGATGATCTTAAGGTCCTTTCCAACCCTAACTGTTCTATGATTCTATGATTCTGTAATTGACACTATAATATGTCATGATTTTTTGGCTGCATTGCTTCCAAATTTGAGAAAGTTATGAGGCAGAAGGGAGAACTTTCCTGCTAAGTCATCTGAAGAGCCAAGTTGATGGGGTTTTTTAGTGCATCCTTGCAGACTCTTTTTTCAGTAAGTCTAAAGTGCAGTTATCTTAACAGCTTAGGTTTAATTTGGGGCATGTAGCTCATGACCATGTTAAATTGTATTTAACATATCCATAACACACGTGATTTATTCACTAGTATTCAATGTGTGATGTCAAATAGAAAATGGATATATTGTGAAGATATCTAAACATCAGAAGCAGCTGAGACATTAACAGTAGGGGAACAGTGTTATATATATTTAAGATGTTGCTTTTTGATGGACTTTCACAGGAGAAGCTCTAGAGCACACCTGATTCCAGGCGTAATTTAGATCATAAATAATCTGACTACTACTGCAAAAAAAAGCTGGCAATCATGAATCCATGTCAAGGTGCTACAGAACCAAGCTTCAGAGATGTGGTTTTCTGTCATTACAGCATATACAGGGCCCTAAATACATAATTCATCTTTTTAGGACACAGCTATCAGGCTTCAGGGTACAACTTCAATGCCTATGAGTGGAGGACTCCAAAGCAGACTAGTTTGTCCCCTCCAGGCAAACCACGAAACCATCCATTTCATGATACAGGGCTGAGTGATGATGAATGGGACCGACCTACAGCAAGCAGGTAAGTTCCCTTACGAGTTTCTGTTTCTGACTTGCAACTGCAGCAGCACCTCAAAAATTAATACTTACTGTCTGGAATGAAATTATGTTCATCAAATGCAGCTATAACAGCTCTTCTTTTAAATATGAGATACAGTATTTACAGTTCATGAAAGTTGATAGGGCAGATTAGTGACAGTTACAGGAGATTATGATACCAAAACCAAGACATGTATTCATTTTGAGTTACTTCAGACAAAAAAACCCACAGCATTTATCTCCTAAGAATAAACAAGCAAAAAAAATTAAGGCATTCCCCTGAGTGAGCATCAGGAAAAACTTTCTCTGTTTTCCACTCCTCAAAAATAAACCTCAGTACAATGGCTAAAAACAACTGGCGTGTTAATCTTTTTTCTTCCATGAAAATTCTTCATTTTAGTTTTGGAAAAGAAGCAGAAATTGCAGTCATCTTCCATAAATGCTTGAGGCACCTGCAGTGATTCAGTAGGAGAACAAAGTGATCCAGGTGGAAATGTCTAGTTCAAAGCTATGGTGGTTTGCCATGCCTCTTCTTCCAAGAAATGAATCTCCTTCTCAATTAATTTCTCTGCAGGCAAAAGAACTTCCTGAGGGAAAAATGCTTAGTTGACAGTGCTTGGAGATAGTGAAAGACCCAGATATCTCTTACTCTTCATTGTAAGAATGATCTGGCAGTGGAACCAGTGCAGAAACTTGGGTAATTCCTGCCAAAGAACAGTTCTTCCTCAGACAGTCACAGAAGGATGAGCTTTTTGTACCTGGCCTCAGGACTTGCAGACATGTTTGTCCTTCGTGAGAAATGCGGTTTCTTGGTGTAGCAGCACAAGCCCAAAATCCCAGTCTGTAAGAAATTCAAGTTTAGTACTAAAGAAAACCTTTCTGTATAAACATACTGGATCAGTAAATCCATAAGGTCCAGTCTGTTACCTTTCAAATACAAATGAATGCCAGTGCTGCTTTTCAGAATCTGAATGGCAGATCCTCTGGTACAGCAGATTGCCCAGTTACATTTTATCTGGAGATGAGTCTGGCAAGGTAATAGCTAAGGTGGCCAAGTGTGAGCTCTTAGTCCATATCCAGCAACTTTGGTCCTACTGGAGAGAAGCGTAGGAGAAATTTTCATAGGGTAGTAGTGGACAATACTTAATAATGGAAATGGCCATAGTTTTCTTAATACTTCCCATTCTTGGTAAATTAATATATTTAATTTAATAGCATCTTTATTGATAGTTGAAGCCCATGTATTGTTTCTCAGATGATAAGAAGCCATATATTCCAGAACACCTACTGTTTTGCAGTAAGCTGAAAATATTGATGAACAGTGAACCAGGAAGATGGATTGAAAAATACATAGTCTTCTAAATTAAAAGCATGTATTCTACTACCATTTTAAAGCTCTATTTAACAGAAAGTATACACATTAAAGAGTCTTGTTCTACTTGTGTGACAACTGAGATATATGGCACAAATTAAATTAGTGGTTATTCTTTCTTCAAAAATTGGTTTATACGACAACTGATGGTGTTCCTGTACCAACTGCTGGGGTATTTGAGAAGGCTGTGTCTGTTCTTCCAGCCTGTTACAGGATTTCCCAGGAAGACCCCCCTTCTCTGCCTCTAGCTAAGCAACTTTTAAGAAAGAAAGTAATTTTTTCTTACGTTTATTTTGTGTAGCACAGTTTCCAAGAATATGTGGCAACAGAAGGAGACTGAGACACTGGGAGAGAATCAAGAAAACCATTTAAAGCAAGCTTCTCTAGAAAGATCAGGAGGAGAGAGCAACAGGAACGTGAAGAAAGAGAGCAAGATGTGGAAAGGTGCCTCTGGTGGGCCAAAGAAAGGTGGGGGACAGATGGAAGAGTGGAATACCTCCAGGTAGGAGAACAAAGAATGCACAGCAGTGAGATCTAGCTGGGCTGAGGTGGGAGCAGGAGGGGAAGAAAGGAAAAACAGTTAAAATGGGAAAAAGGAGGACAGAAGGGTAAAAGCAGATAACACATCCTTAATATGCCATTGAGCTATAATGGTATTTCAGTTGGCAAGTGAAGGAAACCAGTGAACTGGAACCGCTCTGTGGCCTGCTGTCCATTGGCAGGTGGGACAAGTCCTGCTCCAGGAAGAATTTCTGCACATTGAAACAACACAGGAATAAGTCTGCCCAATCCCAGAACATCCTCAAACCTCCTGAATCTGAAAAAAAAACCAAAAAAAGAGATAAAGTAAACTTTGTCTCTCATATGGCAGTAAGAACCAAATCAGAGGCGCCTGAGTCTTCATATCTGTCCCACGGTCTCTCCTTCTGCCTTTTTATGCATCTGAATGTCTGATGGCTCTTTGAATAAGCATCAGAAAACCAAATACGTTCATTATAGGTTAAACAATATTTCACATGATATAAAGTCAATCTCTCATGTTTCAGAGAAAATAAGAAAGCCATCTGGATGAGAAATTATTTTGGTACGTCTTTTTTTGTGGTGCAGTAGCTCAGCTACAAATCAGTTTATTCACGTAGGTGTGAATGGAGATGCAAAAGTTGAGCATTTCACACAGTAGAAGACAAGACTTAGAGAAAAAGCAAAAGAGGAGGTGAAGGCAGAAAAAGGAATTGCTCAGCTAACAAGAAGTCCAGACATACAGGCATCATGATGTCAGATTTCACAGAAGTTGGGGAAGAAATGGACCTCCAGTCTGATGAAATACAGTCTGCTGTCGCAGACAATTGCCTCAAATAATCCTGTTCATTAACTCAAGTTCCATTTTATAGTATAATATTAGTATGCAACATAAAGAAAAGTATTATAATGGATAAATTGGTCTATGTTCAACATTAGCTATTAAACCAACTATTTAGGATTATTGAAAGAGCTAATTTCAGAAGCAAAGGAACTTTCTAAAATCATGTTTTAAATACTTTCTTATCTTGCCTGGGAGGAATTGCATCTGTGATCTGAGTAGGTATTCTCACCACTGCTGTACCTATTGCAATATCTGAGAAGAGGCACTGATGCTAGGTGGAGAATCATTGCAATAAGAGATGGAAGTGGCTGACCATTGTCGGCTTGGCTGATGGTAACTGTAAGAAAGTGTCTTTGAGGCAAAGTATCATGAAGTATCTAAGCTGTCTTCCCTTATGCTGGGCAATTCTATTGAAAAGCTATTCTGTTTAACAGTGTTACATTGACGCTATTCTCAGTAATACATTGTTTGACAAGCAAGGCCTCAGATTCTTCCCTAATAGTGTTTACTCTGTTTATGTGCAGTCAAGCACCACTAGCTGCAGTCCATGGGTAGCTGATTCAAAGCAGCAGCTTGCTGCCACCAAAAGGCAAATTCTCATGCTTCCTTTCCTCATCCTTCCCCTGTGCCTTTCACATAACCAGCCCAGTCCAGTGCAGCAGCTCTAACGCTTGTGGGAACCTTCATTGAGCTGATTCCCCTTGCTAAGACCGCAAAATACTCCTGCTTTCTCCACACACACACACACACTGTAATGGTGTCCCGTTGGGCTGTGTTGCTGCAGTCAATATTTGGTAGGTTTTAGCAGACTTCTTTTATTGGGCAACTTCCCTAAGCATTGCAGTCACCACCATCTTGCTCAAGGGCGCTAATGTAAGGCCTCAGTCTGTTTATGAAATACCAGAGACCTAAGTCTCCATGCGAGACAGTTGCATCCTGAAAGTTTCTCTGTGTTTGTGTGTGAAATGGCTGGAGCAGTTTCTGTGGCAGCAGCCAGGTGGGCTAAATTTGATAACAATAAATAAAGCGTAGGCTGACAGAATCAGGTAAAAAGCACTGCTATTCCTCTTTTGCAAACTCTGTTGCAAAAATGAGGGCTGTTTTCATGTTCCCTGTGAGAAGCCTCTGAGGTTGAAAGGTTTTACTGCAAATACTCATTGCATGGAGCAGCTCTGCACACAGCTACTGGTTGATTCATTAATGTTCATAGGGAGATCCCAGTTCCAATCCAGTAAAAATGTGCACTGAATTGTTCTTGGAATCCATTCATCTCCTCACGGAATACCTCACTGCTCAGATCCTGCCAGCTGCTAGCAACTGCCAGGTTACAAAAAGACTTGTCTGTCCCGTGCTCTGCATGTCCATCCAGTCTCATCTGGTCAGTGACTCTTCCCCACTCTCCTGCCGTAAGATTCTGTCATTCAAGTTGCAGTCTGTGCAAGGCATGTGTGTAAAATATATTGCTGAGGGAAAAGAGTCCACATTTTTTAACCTCTCATTGTAAATCTAGCTTCGCAGGTACCCATGATAACACCGAGGCTGACCAGGAGGAAAACTTCTGGTCTCAGGCTCTGGAGGATTTAGAGACCTGTGGCCAGTCAGGAATTCTGAGGGAACTAGAGGTAGAACAATCTTAACCTTTCTTTCCAATTGTAGAGAAATATAATGGTTTTGGTTTGGTTGACATTCATTTTATTTTCTCCTTTTTTTCTTTTTAAGTTTCACTAATCACACGAATTCATTTAAAAGCTTTAACCCCTCTCCACAGGACAAGGCTGACAGGCGTCTGTGTTTGAGAAACATGACTCTCTTGGTACCTACCCTTTACCTTTGTATTTTCGCTTGTGTAGCTGCCTCCCCCGCCCCTAACCAGAGCTCTTTTCTTTTGTACAATGCAACCAAAAGTCTATAAACATGTTCACTCCAGAGCTTTTGACTTGCAGCTTCTGCTGTGCATAACCATTGATGCTGCCTGCACAGGCAAGCAGATGTCACAGACCTTTGAAGTGGGCATAGCCTTCTTGCAGCAATGCATCCCATTCTCTGACAGATGCTTTATGTAGCTTTTCTTAGCATGTTGTAGGTTGTCTTTTAAATTGAAACTTAATTTGATTAAGATGAACATAAAAGAAAATCAGCTTTTCAAGCGTTTACCTACAGTCTTACCTCTCTGCAAAAAAACCTGCTCATGTTATACAGCAATTTTTTCATTATGTAACAAATTCTCACATTTCATCCCGAAGTTAATTGCAAATAGAACCATGTTTCATGTTAGATCATGAGGGGGACAAAAGGGGAACAGAGTAACTTTGAGCCTTAGTTTTCTAATGACCTTTCCTCTGAGTTGTCTGATCAGCACAACGAAGAGTACACCGCTGCTGAAAGCTGGGGAATGGAAGGTCCTAAAATATTTTCTTTTATGTTCTTTTAAATTCCTGGAGCTGCAAAGCTGGCAGAACCTCATTTTCATTTTTATGTTATATAAAGTCCTTTAGCAGCCAGGAGGAATGTGAATGGCATAACTGGGTGAAAGTTTTTCAGTTCAGATTAATTTACTCCTTCAGATTTATGGCTTTTGTATTGCATGTGTGGGTAGCAAAATGTGATTCTCACGTATTTGTTACTGCAACCCAGAGAAATACAGGAGAAAATGTTATGTTGGTTTAATTTCATAGTTAGATGTGGCTCACTACCACAGGCTTCTCTCGCAATTTTCAATATTCAGAGCACAATAAAAGGATGTGGAAATAGATCATTCTGAAATGGAAATAGATCATTCATGCTGACGAGAATTCAGTTACCTCAACATTTTGAATTTACCCCAGCCTGTCCCAGAAGTGAGAACTGTAGATGCTGTATAGTTTATAGCATCACCCTGTTCAGAGCCTGCAGCTCTGAAAAGCAAGCAAAACTTATTCAGTATGACAGGATGCTGAGAATGGTGATGCCTCTGTTTTATGAAGTGTCATTATGTAGTCAAGGACTCCTTAACATTCTTTATTTCAAGGTCTTCAGCCAAAGAGCAAAGTTTGCCAAGTCCTCTGGATGCTTTTGCTCCATCAGGCAGTAATATCAGTCATTACCGAGCACAAGAGAGACTGTTAAGAGGCTACAATATATTATCTCATAGTGAAAGTAGTGCTGGAGCTGAGAGAAAGAAGGGTGACAGGCATGCTCACCAGGGTCAGAAGCAAACATTTATTTGCCTGTCTTCCCTTTTTTCCTCCTTTCATTTTTACTTCTCATTTTCCAGCAGGCTGCTTGCATCCTGTCCCTGTCAGAGTTCAGGTTATGGCCTTTTAATTTCCCTTTTCACTTGTCCACTGGCACCAGGGAGAATTAAGTAGGAAATGCAGTGTACCCTATCCCTGCAGTGGTAGGTCTATATGGGGGCTGTGCCAAAGCACATTTGCCTCCCACTCCCCAGAGCAGAAAGTCTTTCACAGGGAGGAGGCTCTTTAACTGTGCACAGGTGCTTTTCAAGTCAGTCTGTTCAACCCAAAGGATGAGGTGACTCCTGCTGTTGTCTTTCAGGATTTCACCCTCCATATATTCTTGCATCTAACATAAAAGGCTAGGTTTGACTGAGATTAAGAACAGCAGTCAGACCGCGGCTTGTATCCGTGCAGCATTAGTGCTGAGCTAAGGCACTCTTGCAGTATGCATGTTATGCAGAGTTTCTTTCCAGGCAGGGAGCAAGCTTACCTGCATTGAGCTTTCCTTGGTCTGGGATGGTATCCAGGCACGCTCTGTGCCAGTGCTGACTCCAGAGCTGCCTACATATTCTCCCTACTCACATTTTTTTACCTTTCACACACCGGCTGAATTGTAATTGCCTTCCTGTAGCTCCAGTTCTAACAAATGCAATGATGCCACAACTCAAATGTCTTTTTACTTACATGTAAAACATTTGTAAAGTAAGCAATTCAGCTACACACTCTTCAGTCTGCCAGGGGACTAGCTTTCAAGCGTAACTGTTTAGTGCTCAGTATTTCAGTTTGACATGCCATCTGAAAACTTTTGCCCATAGGGTTCTGTTATTGTTGTTGTGTTTTGCTGTGGTCCTTTGTTTTATAGTGACTTGCAAGCAGATTGAACATCTATCCTCTTGCCTTTTGCTGTGCCCTGAGTGACTGTGTTTTAACAAAGAATAGACTCTTTTCCTTCTGCTGTAAATTAACTGCTTTTAATTAACACATTCCGTGTTAAACATTAACCTCTTCATTAATGCTCTAGGCCACAATTATGTCAGGAAGTACAATGAGTTTGAATCATGAAAACCCACAACCTCGTAACCAGCTGGGAAGACAAGCCAGCTTCCAAGAAAGAAGTACTGTAAGGCCACATTACAGTCAAGCTACTCGTAGCAACACATTGCCATCAGATGTGGGGAGAAAGTCCATGGTTCTGAGAAAAATTAAGCATGAAATGAAAGAAATCATGTCACCAACTCCCGTGGAGTTACACAAGGTCTGTAATTTTTCTTCTGACAGCTCTGAAATAATATATTCAGCATAGGGAATCTAATTATGTGGCAATACAGTAAGCACTTTTTATAATGACTCCACAGATGTAATTTGGGGGCCGTGCATATTAGTTCTTACACATTAATGATATATCCTTGTGGGCGAAACTAACAAATAAAATGCATCCTTGTCTACTATTTTGTTTTACAATAAATCCTCAAAAGGGACTACTCTTTTGCAAGGGGCATCCACTGGTAATTTGAATTGACAATTCCAATAACTCATCTCTGCAAAATGTGTTCATTAAGAAAGCAAAATTTAATTTCTAGGAAATACATTTCTTTAGGAAATTACTCCAGAGGGTTTGGGGCTCCCGTTGGTCCTTTTTCAAATTAACACTCATTTTGAATCAAATACATGAGACTCAATGTACATAATACTGAATGTTCTTTCAAATTAGCTATTGCTTCTCTTCTCTTTATAATTCCTTTGCTCTAAAAGGATAAGTTATCTTCAGTCTATGCAACTTTTCATGGCTCAAGGTTGTCAAAATCACCTGATAATTGGCCCTCTGCAGCCCAAGTACTGAATAAAGTATCTTTAGATATGCACAGCAAACACTCTCCTGGTTTAAATTTCAAGTCCAGTGAGGCCATAATAGCAACCAATTTCCAAAACTTTGGGGGACATTATAATGCTTTTCTCCTTGATGGGTATGAGGATCCTGTCTCCTGCACCCTTCTTCCTCTTAAAGATCTGAGAGCTTCCCAGAGTGGAGGCAAAAGCATGGAGAAATGCCATTAAGAGGTTGTTGTTCTTAAGAGAGTTGGTTTGGTTTCTAGTAACTGTGGGTTTGACTGAGGTTGTGAGGTTGTAGTTCATCCACTTTCGTTCAGTGAGGTAAGGACTCATTGAGTAAGGGCTAAATGAATGTTTACAGGAGGTAGTAGGGAGTGGATTTTACATACAGCAAATTAATCCATTGCAAATGGAAACAATCGGTAGGATAGTTTTAAGGTATTCATATTTCCAGCTTGATATGAAGTGATTAATGGAGTTAGTTACTGTGCTTAGTTTTCCTGAATGGTGAAAAAATGTGGGCTATAAACCAAAACGACACCAGTAGGCATTTCACAGAGTGCACATATTTTGCAAAGGCACAGTTTTCTCCTGTGAATTATAAAACCAGCCTTTCATGATGGATAAAACAGATCTTTTCCTGAAAAGAAGTGGTCGGGTTTTATTAATGAGTCAGTATTGTATGGTAGCTGCTACCTCTTAAAGAGTCCTGGGCAGTACAAAATACCCTGTCCTTGAGCTTTCTCTCTCTTCAGTTGCCTTTCTCTCAAGATTGCTGTGGCCTTCTGTTGTCATAATTTCCAGGTTTTGTTCAGACAATATACCCACTTTTCCCCCCTCTGCTGAATTGACGCTCTAAGTATTTTCCTAAGAGATGTTGCTGTTGGGTCACTGGCGGGACAACCAGTGAAATACAAACCGGTTTTGGAAAACTGTGATGGTATAAATAGTCTTTGAAATATGAGCCTAAGACATGGCTTCCCTAAGACCCACCTCAGTAAGACCTTCAAGCGTGTACTTGTCTGCATGCTGCTGAGCTTTCCCAGTTTCTTCTGCAGGGCAGGTCAGGTACCTTGTTACTCCTTGTTACTGTCTCAGTGCGATGAGCCTGCATGCCTGTTGAGTCAGGGCCCATGTGCACTGTAGCTCAGAATTCATACCTGAAGTCTGATTGCACAAAATGGGTTAGCTAAGGTCGGTGTTCCACTGTTTTTTCATAACTTGATCGTGAGAGAGAAAGAATATATGATTCTACCAAAGGAAAAGCCATTAAAATGAAATGCGTCAATGGCCAGTCTGGCTGTACGGGCTGAAAGACTGAGACTGGATGAAAATTGCTCAGGCTACAAACACAGATGAGTAAGTCTAATGGAACAGCATGGAGAGCAGATTGCATTGCTAGCTTGTCCTTCTCAGCTATACACCTGTCAGAAAGGGGACACAGCCCTGAGGATTATTTTGCTGAAAGCTGCAAACTTTGCAGCAAGTTAACCTGAGTCTTTCACTGCTCTTTCTAACTTCGCAGAATTACATTCACCAAATGTGTACTTGAACTGTCTTTGTCCTGAGGATGCTAGGATTGAGATAAGCGTCGTGCAGATCTCTTCAAACATTTGTTCTAGGTGGTTTAATAACTAACATTTAATTTAGCTAGATAGCATATTGCTGTATCAGTACCAAAATTAATTAATGTCTTTAATTGATTTTATCTACCTAGATAACCACATAGATTAATATTTTTCTCAAAAATCATAGCAGAGTATTTTTGTTAAAGTTTCATAAAGTACACATTCCTCTGAGAGCAAAAATATGCACTAGGTATCACGCAATTTTTCAATATTATTACTGCAAGTAGTCATTAACCTGAAATCATAGACAGTTAAAACACCTTAATAGCTGATCTGTGCAAGGTGTATGAATTCAAATTAAGCATTTTCTCATAGAATTGAGAGGGAGAAGAGGCACAGGAACAGATTCAAAATGTGTAAGCTTCTCTTTTAAATTTGTAACTATTTAATTGCTTATGAAATATGAATGAGCCTTCCATTTCAGCTTGCTTTTTCCCTTAGGCTCCTGATGTAAATTGAAAAGTCTAACAGACCGCCCATAATGGAGATTTTGCTATCGAGATCAAACCTTCTGAACAATTGTGATCAGAAATACAGATAAACCAGCATGATTTTACCAGGTGTTGTGTGAATTGACTGTGCTACTGGCTAGTGAAGATGAGAAACTTGAGTGGTAGAGCTCTGCCCGTACCTGTTACTAAATGAAACCCTGGCTGTTCCAGACAGTGGGGTTTTTACTCTGAGATACCCTTTGAAGAATACATGCTGCCCTAAAAAGAAGTGGTCCCAAAATTATGACCTGTAACGCAAAAGGAAATTCTGTGCAGCACCTAAATAATGTGATAGTTAAATCACAACTGCATCCCTTAAGTGAATAACTCTCGGTTTCTTTAATTTCCAAGCTCCTGTCAAATAAACCAGGAGTCAGGAGAAGACAGCCATATGGGAAACAGTTTTAAACAATATTCTAGGATCTGTAGATCTGAAGAACCACAGAAATGAGGAAATATTTTGACATGTCAAAGTTGTAATTGCAGGGTAGTGAGTTAATTCCCTTCCAGAGTGCTCAGCCCATATAAATCACGAATGTCCAACCTGAACAATTAGGGGGGCAATATAAGACATTTAGATGCTCATTCTAAAGTTCTGCTCCCCTCCTGTGGCACATCCACCCCAACTGCAGTACTTCCCACTGTCCGTCTACAGCAAAACTCCACTTTTATGCCCCTTTTTGCAGAGCTCCTTTTTCTGACTTACAAGCTAGGCATGAAATAGTGTGTGCATTGTTAGAGACAAGCTAAGGTGAGCTAATGTGGAACAGCACTTCCTGTAGATCTGTAGAGTAGAATTTGTACGTATTTTGGTTTAGGCCACTCACTAAAACCAGGAAAAAATCAAGTGTCTTAGAAACACACAAATGGGACCACTATCTTTAGTACACACAGAATTATTCTCTACTACAAGTTTTCTTTGATAAGGTCTAGACTGTAACAGTGTGCAGTTTGGAGTCTGAAAATTGAAGAAGGAAGCTGACCTACTGAACAGAGTCCAGAGAAAAACAAGCCTTGTTTCACATCACTGCAGTGAAGGAGAGAATAAAGTGAGCTTCTTCTCTGTGGACAGGTAGCTTAGCTCTCAGCAAGGGTGAAAACATCTGAAGCACTGGACGGGATTACTGTAATAGACTCTGGAGTCTCCATCACTAGAGATCTTAAAAAGCAGGACAGATGAATGTCTCTCAGAAATGGGTCGGATGCAGTTGACCCTCCTATAAATCAAGAATTCAGTTCAAATGACTTCAGAGAGACCCTGTTTCATATGCTTTTGTAGTTCATCTGAGATTGAATCCAGCTCCATTCAACTCCAGTGCCTGAAGGAGGAGGTAGGGGGAAAGGAGTAAGTGGAAAAGAGAAATTGCTTTGAAAAATGGTGCCATCTGTGCTAGAAGAATACACAGTATTTTAAGTCTTCTCCTCTTATGCACTGTGTCACATACTTATTTTTCAAGGCTTCTTTAAGAAGCAGTTAACATGAAACATTCCTATCCTTTGTGATGGTGAGGAAAAAACATTACCTCATTTGAAGATAATTTGTGTCTTGGTCCAGTGCTAATTATTTTTCATTCCTGCCAGGAAATGCACACAAATGTGTCAATAAAATGTATCTCCCTCCTTTATTCAGTAGAATGGTAGTCTTAAAGCACTTTCAGAGCAGCTTCAAACGTATTTCAGATCAAAGCCATATTAGACATGCTATGATACGACAAACAAAAGCCTCTCTCTGTTGATAACAAATTATCATAAGTTTCCCAGAGTCCTGCTGGTACAGCAGCCGTTGATACAAATTAAAATCATTCTATGATAAATCATTTTGAATTTGCTGATGGGTTTTTTTCAGTAGTTGAAATGCGCATTGACTCCTAAAATTCATGCTGAGATGGAGGAATTACGACCTCCATCACAAAGTTACTTTGGAGGAAGATGGGAGAAAAGCCGGCAAAGACCTTAAACACAGCAGTGCCTGGCAGGTTTCAACTGACAGCTCAGATAGAAAAGTCACTGGCAGGGAAAAAGCCTTCAGCTCTGTTACTGGGACTTTAGGTGTGCCTTTCTTTTTGGCTGTGCCATACAGAGGGAGAAAAACAAGGGAAGATGAGGAACTGGCATAAAGTAAGGGACGAATGCCATGTGTGGGTATTTGTGCTTACCTTGGCATGAGACAGAGATGTTTTCCTAGCACTCCAACAGTGAATGCACCACCCACATCTACAGATACAGCGGTGCTAATGTTGCAGTAGCTGGCATTGTGTCTGACTTCTCTCAACTGTTTCTCAGGATAGCAAACTTAGGGAATCTTGTTTTCATTATGGTAAGCAGTGCTGATACACCAGTAAAGACAAGTAGAGTCAACAAAACTGAAACAAAACAGGGAAAAACAAACAAAACACACACAAACCCTCCAAAACCACCAAAACCCATAAACTAAAAAAAACTCCTACACAACAAAATCACAAACCAACTATCTGTATCCCTCGTTCCTGTTTTGAGACAATCTTGTCCTTGCTTACCTTTTTACATAGCAGTTAAGGCAGGATCTCAGCAGCTTTCTGAAGGGACCATTAACCAGCACTGTGCCCCTGCACTGCTGCACCTTGGCATTCTTCTATGAAGTACCGACCAAGTCCTCAGCTGCCTGATCTGAATTTGGGCTTGGCCTGCCTTCAGCAGGAGGTTGGACGTAGAGACTTCCCAAAGTCCCTTCAATTTGAATGACTCTGTAATTCAGAAACACCAGAAAGGAATTCAGCAGCTGGCACACCCAAGGATTCAGCACATGGAGTGTTACTAGTACTGAACCATTATAAAATTACGATGCACTCTTAATGGTGGCATTTTATCTGCCAAGGTATGGTAAAGCCAGTATTTTGAACCCAAAGTGGCATAAAGCTATAGCAGTAAAAGCTCAATTTTGATTGTGTGACTGTATCTGCACACACATTTTGTGCCAGCATTAGTTTCAGTTGGATGTCATGCCAGTAACGCACAGAACTTAAATGCAATTCACAAAGCTACCTGTGAGGACTTGCTCTTTGAACACCTGCAAAACCTTTTCCTAACTGTTGTATTCTGTTTCCTGCTTTTGAATGACCCTCTCATGACTGTGCAAGAACACTGCCTGCAAGGTCTTTTAGAAGGAGCCTCATTTGTATTTTAACAGATTGCATTACAACTCTTATACTGAGCACTTTTGAGATTAGGCTTTACAGGGTGGACCATTGCCTGGCCAAAACCATGCTAGCAAGAGCTTACAGTACCAGTGGTGTTTATGACTGCTGGAAGTTCTGGAAGACATGATGCTGATTAATTGCTTGAGGCCAGATTGTGATCCCTGAAGCAAAACTAAACCTAATCTTTTACTCAGATTCTGGCAACTGGAGAATAGGGTAGCAAAAAAGCTAAGACTCAAAAAGTGACACCAGGAAAGTTGGGCTGAACACCACAAATTTCCGACTGATGCGCAGAAGTGATAAGGGCTTTTTATTACTGAAGAATAAGGTGGCTTCTGATATAACGTCAAAATGGGGACAGCTGTAATACTGTAAGTACCAATAGTAGGTATTCACATTAGATCTAATGTGACAGAAACCCTACCAAAACCATCCTAGGAACAAAGCCCACATAATGCTGTAGAAATGTAGACGAATGTTTTTGTTTTCCCTTCTCATCATGTCCATCACCTCCACAGGTAACTTTGTACAAGGACTCAGATGGAGAAGACTTTGGGTTCAGTGTCTCAGATGGTTTACTGGAAAAAGGAGTTTATGTTAAAAACATTCGACCAGCTGGCCCTGGCGATTTGGGAGGTTTAAAACCATACGACAGGCTTTTACAGGTAAGGCTTCTGGCACCACACAGGTTTAGAATGAAGAGACATGGCATACGCATGATGTACAAACGTTTGTAACTACCACACTGCAGAGTGTTTGGGTGTCTGCCCTATGCAGATACAGAAAACTGCATGAAGCATTTTCACTGCTTATTTGGAACAGCCTTATTATCTACATCACTTACTGTATTTTAAATTAGAAGTACTGAAATATTAAAAGTACAAAACACTCTCTTGTATTTCTGCTGGGAAAGGATTTGTGTAGGGGGATGGGATGAAAGACAAATGATTGTGATCCCTGTGTGTCACAGACTGTGTAAATCGCTTAGACCCTCAGTAAGAGAAGGCCACACTTTGTGGTGACAGGCTTTTATGCAGCAGCACAAAGGCTACACTTCCTGTGAAGTCATAGACTAATTCTGTCAGACTGTTAGGTGTTTCGGAACTCCACAGCAGAGACACAGATGCTCACAGGAAATCTGGAATTTCCCAAGGGGTTTCCAGACAGCTTTGTCATTTTTGCTGTCCTTGGCAATTGCTTCTGTGCTTGATCCAAGTTTTTGACTCACCTAGTTGGAATGATGTAATAGTCAGCACCATGCTTACCACAGTGCCAAGTTGGACTGTGATGAGAAAACCACATTATTTGTCAACCTGCCCAATACTTTATATAGATTTATGTATATTAATTAAAACAAGAGAAGACCTGAACTGAACTGACATTTTGGATGTGCTCTGTTGTATTTAAACGAATGAACCATGACAGATGAAATACCTATGTGCTGTTCGGTGTCGTTTATGGAGTGGGCATTGTGACAGCTGCCAAAAGCTCTCACCAGTGCAAACAAGCCCACTTCAGCAACATTCCATTTAAAAGTGAGTAAAAACATAGCTGGTGTCTTCAGACCAGACTCCATGGCTGAATAGTCTTGTATTGGGCAATTCTTTACCTGGAATTTCTAAGTCAGGTTCCATAGTCTCAAGGATAAATCTGTTTCTCTTGTGATCTCATTTCTTTTTCCTGAAATAGTAACAAAAATCCATCTTCTAATCATCCAGGTAAACCATGTTCGCACCAGAGACTTTGACTGCTGTCTGGTTGTGCCCCTCATTGCAGAATCTGGCAATAAGCTGGAGCTGGTCATTAGCAGAAACCCGCTGCCACCTCTGAAAGGAAGCTCAGAACAACAGACTTCAATGAGCGGGGAGTGGTGTGATCAGACTAATGCCTTCCTTCAGCAGAGTGGACACACTAATGTTCATACAGAGACACGGGATCCTACAAATACGTTATAGCAGAAAATCATTTGAGTGGGACATTTGGTAACAAAAGACAATTATGGTGCTAATTCCCTTTAAGATTTCTCTGAGATTAAGGCTCAGATGCTGTATAGCACTAAAAAGCACAGCTCACTCTTTTTGTCTCAAGGCTTGTATTAATTCATGGTTCCTTCTGAAAAGGTTTAATTCCTCATTAAGTCATTCCATTCTAAACAATCTAGCATTAGCAACAGTACAAAAATCATAAGGGCCTTTTCTTCCCCCCCCAAATAAAAAACTGGGGAGAGATGTTTTAAACATCATTTAAGTGTTCCTCTCTTCTTCAGCAAGAGGGAAAAAGGGAAAAGCAGTTCCCCTGCTGTTTGAGGGAAAAGCACAGAGTTGACCTCTGCTAACAAACAGTGGTGTCCAGGTTATGTGGTTTTTAAGACACATTTTATCAATCAGAAAGATGCTGTCTGAGGGACAAGGAAGTGTGATGCTGCACTGGGTTTTCTTGGTAAATGTCTAGAGCTGTAATTTTCAGAACCTTTATTCTGCTGGCAAGGAAGGTGCACTCTTCAAACAAGGCATGGTTGAGATGTTTAACAGCATGGTTGCAGGAGGCTGCAGTAGAGGTGAATGTTACTGCCCCACTTTGGTGAATTTTGTTAGAAGGTATGTTCTTCCCTATGCAATGAAACATTTTAACAGCCTATCTTGCAACCCACGGGGATTTTTAAGCAGAGATTTTTTTAGTGGGATAAAACCTCTGTGAAGGAAGATCACTGACAAGAGTGAAACTGAAACGAGTTCAGACAAAACAGGGAGGTTTTAGAAGAAAATGGCTTTTTTTAACTATGTCAGTGGGAGACTGGTACAAAAGCTCTTTACTGATCCATCAACCTGTAAACTTGTACTGACACATGAGCTTTTTAAGTAAGTCAAGTCAATTTCTTGAAGGGACCGAAGTCCTATTTACTACACTTTGTTTTCAGCCTTCTTTATGATGTTACCCCTTGCAACGTTTTTAGGATTTAAAATTGTAAATATATTTTACAAACACATCACACAAACTCTCTCCTCTCCCCCCAAGCAATAAAATACTGCCAGTTGCGTTACGTGCTCACCAGCAGCTGCTTTGGTTTATTCCGGTATTCAAGTTGTTATTGGTAATTCCTGTTCTTGGTGAATATAAAGATCCTGGATTTGTACATTTGTAGAGTCTCCATATCTAAGCAGTCACCTTACAGAGTTGTTTCTTCTCAATTTAAACTGTTTAACTGTATCCCTGTTGTTGTTTCCAACACATGAACAAGCTCACCTGCCCTGCACACACACGTATCTCTGATTTCTGTTTCAGCACTGCCAGAAAAGGTCAGATTGACATTCAATGCTGAATCGTGTAAAAAAAGAAGGAAAAAAAAAAGAAGTTCATGAGTCACTTACTTAAATATGTATTTTTATTTGTAACAAATAAGCATTAAACTGTAAAGTATTTTTGTACAAATTTAATACTTTAATAGCATGATATTTATCGTCTATGTTACGTTTTTTGAAATTCAAACTGTTGCAAATATTTGTATGGAAAAACTACTGTATAAATTGAAATAAACAGTGATTTAAAGACATGAAAAATGAGGTGGCATTTTTTCCACAGTTTTTTTGGGGAAAAAAAAAAAAAATCCAGCTGTATGTATAAAAAGAAGAAAGGAAGCTCTCCAAATTGTAGTACAATTTGTCTGATGTTTGATCAGCATCGATCCTGCTAAGCTCAGAAGTTACAATGCGGTAAGTCACATAACATGGTACACAAAAAGAAGTTGAAATTGGAATGTTTTATCTAACTCCAACTCAGAATTTGGGTTTCTTACCCAGATCCTTACCAGCATGGAATTCTGAGCTGAAGTAGCAATGGCAAGTTGGACATCTCTCTCAAGCACAAAGCAGGGGAAGATTTCTATGTCACTGGTTGCAACTTTCTTGTTCTTTTTAATCTTTTAACAAGATTGAAACCCATAATCAGTGAAAGCTTCATGCCCACAAACCTGCCACACCACAAACATCCAAAGTCTCCTTTGTAAACTGTTTTTTGACTCCCAGGAGCAAGCCACAGTTTTGGCACATGTAACAAGTTCTCATCAGTTCTGTAGCATTAGGAGATGGGCAGATGGTGGTATGGCTGGCTAGTCTTCAAATCCAGTAATCACCGGGTATTTTTTTATGAACACCTGGACCCTCTCATTCTTCACTGAAACAAAGTAATTATATTTGATGACCAACACACCCTTTTTACTAAAGGGCAGATCACTGAAAAGGGCTTGCTTTATAACAAAAAAAGCATGTACTTTATAGAACATACTAGTATGGGAAAGCCTACAGGAAAATCATCTGCACACCTAGCTTCTCTATTCCGAATACTTGAATGGAACGGGTTCAAGAGAGATTCATAATGATGACAGTCAATCGTCTGTTACTTCTTTAAAAGCTTCCTAGGAGTTATGTGACCCAAAGTTAGATTCTTAAGTCTGGAAGACTGAAGTGGGGAATCTTCTGTTCTCTGTCAAAACAAAACAAATATGTTATCAGTGGTTGAACTAGGAGCTAAAATCACAGAATCACAGCATGTTTGGGTTGGAAGGGAACTCAGAAGATCAGCTCATTCCAACCCCTCTGCCATGGGCAGGGACACCTTCCGCTAGACTAGGTTGCTCAAAGCCCTGTCCAGCCTGGCCTTAAGCACTGGTAAGGAGTGGGGCAGACCCAGCTTCTTTGGTCAACCTGTGCCAGTGTCTCACCACCCTCATAGTGGAGAATTTCTTCCTAATACCTAATCTAAATCTCCCCTCTTTCACTTTAAAGCCATTCCCCCTTGTCCTGTCACTACATGCCCTTTTAAAACATCTCTCTCCAGAATTCTTGTAGTTGCCCTTTAGGAAGACTGTTGCAAGGTCTCCCCTAAGCCTTCTCTTCTCCAGGCTGAACAACCCCAGCTCGCTCAGGCTGTCTTCACAGGGGAGGTGCTCCAGTCCTCTGATCATCTTTGTGGCCTTCCTGTGGACTTGCTTCTACAGGTCCACATCCTTCTTATATCAGGGGCCCCAGATCTGAACACAGTACTCCAAAAATACAGCAGTGTTCTCAAAACCACTTTTTTCCCCATGACAGAGCTGAGAAATGAGACAGAATGAAAAAAACCCCTATTAATTAGGCACATTTAATTGGTGAAGCTGTTTTTATACAGTCAAATTTTATCTAAAACTCTTACAGCATGTCATCTCCTAAAAACCAACTTCTACACACAAAGAGTAAGTGACTATAGCCTCAGCTACTCATTGGAGAGATGTGTTGGCTAATAAGGTGTATAAATTTGCTACTGTTGACATCGTTAACTTATTTTTTTCATATTACTCTGGGAAAATGCCTGCCAAACTCAACAGCTTTACCACTTATTGGGGATCTAGGACACTATTAAATAATGGTAAAACAATCATAACAGTAAGAAGGAGACTTGTGGTGGTTAAAAGCCAGTGCAGAAGTTTGTTTTAAGGCAGTTCAGAGATCGATACTCACCCACGGTGTTTTCATAGCATCCTCAGAATTCTCTGCAAGGGTGTGTTGTCTTTTACGTGGACTCTGCTGCAAGACATCTGTCTGCTCTTCTTTAATGAGAACTGCCAACTCTTCCTGTTTTATCAAGTCTGTTAAAGGTTCAGGTGCCTCAGGAGCACCTTGGGTTACACAAACAGACTGAGTCTCAAGCTCCTGACTTAGGCAGCTCTTGGTCAGGGGAGAGGAAGTGTGTCTGGGACAGTTGCTTCTTTCTGCAATTGCCTCTCTCAAAAATCTCTGTAAGTTTGTTTTTCTGGGCATATTCTTGTTAGTGACCGCTCTCCTGAGGTGCTGCTCTTCTGCTATAACATAGACACGACAACATCCTCTGGTCACGGCTGTGTACACATGCTGCCAGTGCTGACGGCCAGGGTTGCCAACCACATAGACAACAGTTTTCTCCTCAGAACCCTGAAACATGTTTAAAAACACCTTATCAAAGTAGGATCTCCAGTAAGTAGTTAAAAGACACAAAAACAAGGAAGCTGGAGACAACTGGGGATACTCCCAAGAATATTGTCTATCCTGCAGTCAAGGAATTTTAGTTTCAAGAGAGCCTCTGGCTCTTTTCACATGAAAATACAGTGCATTAGCAAGTTAAAGCCATAAGGTTTTATCAGCTCAAAGCTGATTTATTTTCTTACCTGAAATGTGTGAATAGTTCTGGCCCATGCATGCTTTATGTGGCATAGCTTCTTAAGTGCCTTATACTTCACAGTGAATGTAGAGCCGTATGTGCTGCTGATGGTCAGTAAGCGCTGTTTGTCAATTTCTGCATCCTTAAGAAACAGCATAAGAACACTCAGCAGTAAGCTTTGATCAGCAGTTTGACCTGTGTCTATATATCTGTGCATGCCCACATTCCAGCTTCCCCTGAAATTACTGAAAAAATAGCTGCAATATCGACGGAGTGAAATAATTTCATAAGATGGTAAACCCAAAAGATAGCTATCTTTCAACTGACCACCTTGAAGGAAAAGTAGTTTTACCTTACAGGGCCTACCTTAACTCCTTCTGTTCAGTAAGAAAAATGCTGACTAAGGTAGTTTTAACCCTCGGAAAACTGATACAGTGGATTCAGTGAAATACACCAGTGAGCCCATTTTAATGATTTACTGCCAGGACGGGAAAGAGCCCACTCCTTCCCACCAACCCTGTATGGTGCCCCATCCCATGCACAAATATTACTACTTTCAGGTTTTCCAGCTCTGTTTTTTTTGTCAGCTGAGGTTTCTAAGGATCCTGATCTTACATTAGGGGAGAGCTCAAAGCTATAACAGCTTTATTCTTTACTTACGACTTCTACCTATATCCAAAACATTACCCATTTCAATTACAATACATTTTAGTATTTACAGAATGTATTTACACTGGACATGAGCAGATCAACTGAAACACATTTCACAAAAATGCTCAGAGATGCATTTGTATGGTTTTAATTCTCCATTTAAAGTCTGCCTCTTTCTTGCTATTCACATGATTGTTTAGCAGAAAAAAGAAGTATGTACTGTGGACTAAAGTTACAAAACTGCAAATTGTTTTGTTCTGAGGATTCTACAAGGACTGAAGCAGTTACCATTGGGGGTTTTTTTGCAAGTTCTTACTGCTAGGACTTACCTCTGTTATGAAAAATATGTCTCCATTGCACAGTCGTTTGCCCTCCTCAGCAGTGTCTGCAGTGAGGGTGATTTCTCCACTTTTGGATTCATGGGGATAAGGACCCTTCCCAAACCCACAGTCTGACAAGAGATCCTTGAGGTATGCATTCCGTGTGCAGGCAATCTTGTCATCAATTTGAAATAACAGACGGTTTTTATGGTCTCTAGTTTGGAGAAAGAGGGAGAAATTATAAAGTATGCATTTACCATCTCTCGGTATTTCTTACATCCCCCCGCTTGGGCCAGATTAAAAACCTTAATAACGTTCAAAACACTTAAGACAACTCACATTTAAAATATGTCTTGAAGTTTTGAAAAACCTTTCGGTAAGAAACAGTCATATGGAGTTAACACCATGAAAGTGAGACTGTTCACAGGAAAAAATGCAGAACACTGGCTTACCTGGTTAAATGATTTGAATAGTGTTGGCAACAAAGTTCATTTATTACATCGCAATCTTGCCTAAATCGTACAAAAGAAGAACAAGAACAGAATCATGATGTAGAAGGAATGGTTTTGTCTAAATACCATAGAAAGTTATTTTGTGTATTTATACGTATATAAATGTCTGTGCTGCATACCTAGATTAGCTAGATTCGGTTTAAAGATAAAGAAGAAAACTAAAGAAAAACTAAAGCCTGGATATATTATTTTCTGTCTGTGGATGTACTAAAAATAGCCAGAAAATGTACTGGCATTTTAAAGACCTGTAATTTTACCTTTTACATGCAGATTAAGTACCTATATTCTAGAGGAATCTTTTGTGTAAACCATTCATAACAGTACTGTACCTGAATGCAGACTGGAAAAATAAAACTGGTTTCAGAGTCACTCAGCATTCACAAGCAGCACGTGAACTAGCTCAAATCTGTAAATTGCTTATTTGTGCACTAGCAACCTGTAAATAGTTGGTGGGGTTTTATTGCTGAGAAAAGGTTCTTCACAAATAAAAGTAGTAGCTTTTTCTAAAGTACCCTTTTGTGCAGAAGTATAAGTAAGTTTATGGACTATCGGTACTACTTGGACACTACATTTATCCCTTCAGTGTTCCTGTGAGGCCATACTATTCATGATAACATGATGGTTCATGTTATCAGTGGTTACAAAACTTTTTAATCTTTCTTGAAAGCACATTAGAGTCCTACACCCTACCCCTTCTTAAATTACAAGTATTGTGCTTCCAAATATCCCAGCTGGATATCCAAAGTGCATTTGCCACTGTACAACAACAGCACTAAAGCCCATCAGATTACACGACTGAAATCTGGCCCTTATCACACAGTCAAAATGCAAGCATCTTCTGTCATTTGTTCAATGTCCACCTGTGGCAGAAGCATATACAGACAGTAGGTTACATGTATCCTCACACACCCTGGAATTTACATCTGCCACAATGGGATACTTTTGAAAATGCACGTTTCTTTGTATTTTGCGGGCTCCTCCTGAAGATGAGCCCTCTCCTTTCACTTCTGAAGAATACTGCACTGTAACAAACACCAGAGCACAGGCTCTCAGAGAACGTACTACAAACCTTGTGTCCATCCTTTGTTTCTTCAACATGAACAGTACAGATGAACATGAACACAAAGGAAAAAAGGATGACACAAAGTAACATTAAGCTTATAGAAAAATAAAGCAACTCTCCATGGAGAGACTAGAAGCAACCAGAACATACAGGAAAAGACACCTGGCCTGTTCTCTCCAGTAATTTTATGATATTGCCACTACTCTCTACAACTCAGCATATTCAGGTGGTTTTAGATCATGGCTGCTAGCAAGGAGTTTTTCAGTGTCTGCCTACATGCGCCATTACCTTCTGAAAGCGATGAACTGTGATTGTTTGGCATCCTGCAATCCTGGTCCTTCTTTAAGTAAAGTCTTTATGGCAGTTTGCAACTCTGTTTTAGTCAGAAAAAGTAAGGCATTAAAATAGGCAGAATAATATAAAACATAATTCAATATGAAATTTGCTTTGCTTATTTCTTGCTTCAAAGACATTTCAACTTGTTTTAAAAAACAGAACACAAAAACACACCCCTCCCAATAATTAAAATGTGAGAGACAAGACTGATGTGGAATGAGGGAAATTCTAGTTTCTCTGTGTTAAACAGCTGCACAGAGCATACTTCATGCAAAATAAGGTTTGGATATAGCACATTAAAGAGGTAAAGATAGACCGATACAGGAGAAATCCAGGTTTAGTAGTATTTGCTGACTAAGTTACTATAGTAAGGTAAGGTGCTAATATTAACACTTTCTTTTTTTACCACATCCTCCTTGAAGCCCTTTGATGCACATTAAGTAGCGGCTCCTCGATCCACTTACCCAATAAAGGTCAAAAAAGCAAAAGCAAGGGCTCCAACCCTAACATGAAAATATTTTTAAAGAAATACTTGTTCTGTGCCTCCATTTCCCTAAGTTGGTCAGAGTTGGGAGCACATTCGTTCCTGTCCAACACACCATCCTGTTACAGGTGCTGTTTGCTCAAATTACTGAAATATTTAATCTTTAAAGGTCTGACAGCTCCACCTACAATAGAAACAGGCAATCACACTTGTTTACAGTGATGGAAGCTGCATCACCCCCATGTCAAAATGTAACTTAACAGGTGAGCTGGAGCTCTACGGTGTATCTTTTGCACTTACAGGTTTTGCTGCACCCACTTCCAGAAAGCTAAACTATAAGCAAACTATGAATCTAGCATTTAAGTTTATCCCACACACAAAACCAGACTAAAATTTTCCCCAAGTGGTAATTCCAGCCAAACAGTCTACCAAAGGGAAATCAAGATTACAAACTGAGTGTACACACTCACTGTCACAACCCCCACCAGCAGGCAAAGCAATGAAAATGAATTTCTTCTCTGGGCCTGGCATTTTCATTTCCTCATCCCAAGCAGAAACTTTCAGCACCTCATCAAATTCAGGAAGCTTCTGGTGAGAGATTCTTGACCAGAGAAGTGGAGGAAAAACAGAAAAGTTATTTCCAGTTAAAGGACTCCTGTGTAACATCATCTGTATCAGCCTGAAATTCATCATTTATACGTTTTTGGCCATCTATATTACGTACATCAGAAACACTTTCTTCTAAGCATAACTTAATTTCACAGTAAAAAAATAGTAAACTATGCTCTAAACACTTCAGCACTACAGTAGATACTTCATGTTCTTACTTCTCATGGGAGCAGACTGGAGTAACACACAAGTGTGACCAAAAATAAAAGTGAGAGTGTTTGTAAAACATTTGGTAGTCCAGAATACTCTCAACTTCCAATCAACATCAAAAGGTTTTGGGCACTTGGGACCTAGATACTGCTGTTTGAAGTTTAAAACGAGAAGTCATGCACTAACAGTAAATAGGATTATTTCAAGTCCAAAAGTAATGCAAATGCTGGAAACATTAAGTGGTTCTAGGTATTAATAAAAAAATAAAAAGAAACTATGATTTAATGGCCCTTGGCACCTAAATGCTCAATGTAATTCAGTCTGTTTTAGCCGTTTGTCACACTTACCAGCAGTATCTTTAAGACTTCCTTTTTAGGGAAGCCATTATAAGTCAACACATGCACAATGCATCTGAAAACAGGGAGTATTTGATAGTGAAATTCGTCCCATAAAATTCAAGCATATTCCCATCACACACATTTTTTATCTCCAATACATACACTCCTGCAAAAATCTGTGGGGCTCTGTTGTTGCTGTTTTGGGTGGTTCTTCCATTTGCTTTTAAAAACAGTGTCACTGATTTTTAACAAAAAACTATAACAGAAACAGTAATGTAGAGTCAAATCTGGATGCACTACTGTTTTGCAGGTAAAGAACCAGCCTATTACAAGAATGCTTCTTACAGACATAATGAGATCCTACCTTGATGCATTATCTACAATCAATTGTGATTCAGCTCTGTGATTAGTTCGCAGTTCTACAGAAAAGCCTCTTGATTTTAGACCCTCAAAGATATCAGCTAACATGTTTCCTGGGTCTATGCTTGGTAGCTGTCTAGTATCACCTAAACAGAATGCATATTAGTATTTGTGAGAAGCAGTAACAGATTATCTGTTAAAAACCCAACAAAAAAAACCCACACTGGAATTAATAAAAAACCCTCTACACAGCAACATGTTTCATCAACACAATTCACTTGAAATAAAACTTCCAAGAATCTAAGAAGCTTTGTTTGAGGATCAGGCTGTAGTTTAAATTTCATATAACTCAGCAATGGTTTATTAGCAGGTGCAAATCACTCTGCATGATAAACACTGACAGTGAGCACATCTTATTCAAACACATCTTGAAACTTACATATTTAAAAGCAAATGTTATGAATGGCATGCCAAAAAGCAAACCTCTGAGACAGCAGAAAATTTTCATTTTACACGTTTTCCCTTCTGAATTGAACCAAGATGATCCTAGCATTAAGAATGACATGAATCCTCCCTTCCAACATGAGATTAAGATGTAAACACTAGCTTCTTTAAGGATATCAGAAAAGTTTTCCAGTTGCAAGATGTAATAAGTCATCACATGAAGTCATAATCAGAGAATCTCAGAATGGTTTGGGTTGAAAGGAAATTTAAAGATCACCTAGTTCCAACCCCCCTGCCATGGCCAGGGATACCTCTCAGTAGACCAGGTTGCCCAAAACCCTGCCCAGCCTGGCCAGGATAATACCTTCGGAAGCAGACAAAACAGTGCTGAACAGAGAAGGGAGATAGATACTGATATTTTCATATTGACAGTGGAGACAGAAAACTCTCTCATCTGACCTTAAGAATAAGCAGAAATATCCAAGCACAAAACAGTGTAACATTCTGGGGTATTTAAGAGACTCAGTGAAACCAGTGACAGCTCTGATACTTACACTGTATACTGTGTATTATTAAATACTGTACAATGCTAAAGTTGCTGTTTCACTTACCTAGGATAATAAGTTTGGCAAGCTGAGCATGCTCGCGTAAGAGTTTTAAAACCAAACTCAGAATGTGTACAGACACCAAACTTCCTTCATCCACAATCAGAATCGTCACAGTAGAAAATTTCCATGGCTGCAATTGTTCACTCTGCCTCCATGATCTAAAACTATAGACTACCTAGGAACAAACAGAAATAAATCAAGTTCTGACACGAATCAACCGTCAACAACTGTCTCATAAAGGCAGCCAGAGCGTGGCATCTTCTAATATTGTATTTAGAGCTATCATCTGAAATTCTGAACTTAAAACTGTCAATACTCAGACTTAACCTTTCAGGCTTTATTTCCTCCTTGGAAAAACAAAACGCAAAACAACAGCTGAGAAGCTAAAAAGACCAAATGCCTTAGAAAGGCACAAATGAGATATGTGTAAGTAGAAAAAAAAACCAACAATCGAAAACCAAAGTTAGAGCAAACAATTTATTTCAAAAGACTGATCTATGACTCCCCAAAACATAACGTTGACAAGTTGTACCTAAGCATTAAGTAAGGATTCCATATGAAAAGTTCAATCACAAGGTTGTGCTTTGGGTTTTGGGTTTGGTGGTTGTTTTTTCAAAACAAGGACAGTGTCAAAAGGCCCTTCAGAACACAATTTAAAAACAAAACAGAAGAATGTCCTTACCTGATGCAGGGTATATGCAGGAATATTAGTTTTTTTCCTCAGAAGGCCTGCAGCCCTCCCTGTAGGTGCAGTAAAGAGTACATGTAGATTTTGTTTTGTATGCATATTCTCTGACTCCCCATTAAGATCAAAGGTATTCCATTCTTCAGATGCATCCAGGTCTTCTTCAAAGGCCTTAGAAGCAGCTTCCACTTCTTTTTCCATCTGCTTTAAGTGACGAAAAAGGTAGCTAACTATTGTACTCTTCCCACAGCCTCCTTTTCCACTTATGATTGTGATGGGATTAGAACAAATCTTCTCCAAAGCAATCACCTGATCTGAGTCTAACTCTGCTTTACTCTGGGTACCAGATGTAGACCTCACTTCCTTTTCAGCAAAGTGATTTTCACACTTATGATTGTCTGGACTATTTTCTTTCATATGTTCCATTTGATGTGCCTGGGTAACATTCATTTTGGTATCTACCATTTCTCTTGACATCTCAGAAACATTAAGCACTTTTTTCACATCAACATCCAGTTTCCATGAGTGGTTTGACATAAGGTCACTGATATACATTGCAATGTCTTTTTCAGATTTATAAAGATAAGGCAGAAACACTAGTTTTTTCTCCTTAATCACTATGCTTTGATCTTTCAAAAATTCAAGAGATTGCCAAACATGCTCGATGGACATATCTTTAGATACCAAATGAGCTAATTCATCTTGATCCTGATAAGTGTGTCCCATTTCTCTACACCGTTTCTTGAGCTGATCATACAGAATTAACGCATTCTTCTGCAACTCAGGGATCTTCCAGAGGAGATGTTCACACTGACAAAATGCAGCCCACGTTGCCTCACAGTAGGAAAGTTTCAGTTCTCTATACATGATCTTCTCCCCAGAAGGAATAAAAGCAAATATATATTTATTTCGGAAGATGTTAACCTCTTACTGAGTAACATTCCTCCTGGTAAATACAAACTGTAATCTCTGAATTATGTATTTTTCACAATGTATGAAGTTATGCTTTTCAAGCTACATGAAACCAAGATACTTAAAAGTAAGATGGAATAATAATTCCTCTCAGCCACCCTTCTGTATAAACCAGAAACTTTTAAAATCAAAAACCTGGCAGAAAAACTGGGTATTAGGGAGAAATCATGCATGCCTAATTATTGCGGTCTCAAGTAAAGGCACAAAACCTGTAGAAACACAGCATAGGAAAGGCATTAGCCAGAATACTGTAGCCAGTTCTTAACATATTACTCCAACAAATACATAACCCTTACAGAGACTACTGCAAAACAGTCAAACACTAGGATGAGCAAAAAAGATGAACTACTGCTGGAAAGAAAAACTAACTGGACTTGCTGAGCCTCAAAAGAAAAAGCTAAAGAGAGTCTTCAAGCAATAAAAAACCCCTGCAGTGAGAATGCGGGTCTTTGGAACAAGGAACAAGAGCAACAAGTCTACTGCATTATGAACAGTCAAACTGGACATCATGAAAAAGATTTTAAAAGGAAAAGATGTGAAACACTGGAATACATTGGCTAAAATGCTGAAACTCTGCAATTGGAGCTCTTAAAGGCAAGTCAGAACATCTGTGAGTAAAAGCATTGGGCAGCTGAAGCAGAGGGATTAACTAATCACATCTGAACTATTAAGCCACAGCTGCCATATGAGGTACAGGAGTGCTAAGGTGAGGTGCAGCAGTAAAGTTGCACAACAAGTATAGTGAAGAAAAACAAGAAGGCAAACAGCAACTGCAAAAAAAAAATTATGAAGAAAAGAGAACCAATAGACCAGATGACCTCTTCAGAGCAATTTATCTGCCTTACTATGAAAGCATAGACACTCATCTATGCATTAAGAATAGAAAATCTCATTTCCTGGTGTAAAACTGGACAATTGAGGGGTTTAAATCAGCTTTCTTACTTTTAGGCCAATTACCTCAAGTATTTAACTTTCTCCTCTTCACAGAAAAGACTAAAGAAATGGCTGTAAGAAAACCACTTTTAAAACCTTCCAAGATTAATTTGCTGTAGACCAACTGGGAAAAAACAAACAAACACCAAACCTTTCCTAAAACTGAGTCCAGTACATTATCTATTTCCAAATGAACTAAACTTACCCCCTGCAAATGCTCAGTTGATAAACTGAACATAACTGAAACAGCATTCAATCTAACAAATGTTCTAATGTAACAAACCCCCCATTTTTTACCCAGCTTAACACTACTTACCCTGCTGAATCCAAGTTTCCATAGCTCATTCTTTAAGATCTCATGCAATTTTGTTAGCATCTTGTCTTGAAAATCCTCTTCCTCGCTGTCTGTACCGCTGTTTTCCTCAGTCTTCCTTTGCCAACACACCATATCCAACAGACAGCAAAAATGGCATGGCAGAAGAATCGGAAGGAACTCCAGTATCATAGGAAAAGTCAGAGCTACCAATGCTGCCTTTCCTGCAACTGCATGCACCATAAACCAAGACAGCTTTCAGCAATACATGAAAATATTTATAAAAACAATTTTTGAAGACTCTGGCTTTTATCCTTCTGCCTCCCCTACATCCAAAACATCCCAAATGTCTTTTGCTTTCTTATTCTTTGCAGTCCTAAAGAATGTTTTCCTTGAACTGCCTTGGGAAAAAAATAATGTAAACAGATGACAAAGACTGCAACTAAATGTACTCATTTGGAAAATAAGTATTATACACTTGGTTTAAACTGTATACTGAATTTTGTCAGTTCAGACCTCACCACACCTGCTGCTTACCTAATTGTCGGACAGATGTGCAGAAGCTTACCATCCAAAATAAGAGGCTTCTAAATCTGTAGTATCATATGAGCAGAGAAACTCAGCAAAACAGTGCTCTCCACTGGCTTTCTCAACAATCCCAAACTTAAGCTATCACTTTCACCATTTGCATAAGTCTTGGGATCTGCAACAGGGGGATAATGAAACTGATGTGCTCTATAGCTCGCTTTAAAAAACAAATTTCAGAAGAAAGTGAGACTTTTAGAAATTTATCTCTTGGAAAACAAAGAAAGAAATCTTTCCACATTCAAAACTATTTGAATATACACTTCATGTGAAGACAAGTTAGCTTGAACACGGTATCTTAAGACAGACCTCATTCATTAACTTACAAACTCATTAAAATAGCACAGGATGTACGTACATGACTTTGAAACATAGTAGAAGATGTTGTAATTCTTCGTGTGGCTTTGTTTAATCCCCGTCTGTAAGTGAGAAACTTGGAACTCTTTCAGGATTTTTTCAAGATTTCCAAAACTCAGCACAGACTCCAGAGGAAGCCAAGTAAAAAACTTTTCTCTAAAACACTGTGGAACGGCACATTCTTTCAGGAACAGCGAAAAGACTTGTCGGTTGTTTTCTTCTATAGCAGTCCGCAGAAAATACGATGGATATCCTTGCACAAAGTACTTGGACCCCAGTTTTTTAGCTTTAACATTAACTCTCCACCAAGGGCCAACTAATGGAAAACGTCCAACTACATCATACTCCTTTTTAGTGTTGTCTTCTTGTATAATAACTGGATTGTCAAAAAGAAAAACAGAACCATTGTAAATTGTCACATGGATTAAAACCTTGATTAAGAGAGTTGTGCTTGTTCAAAGTGTATTTTTATCTTTTGCATAAGTTGCATAGTAAAAGTAAAGCCAGGAGTTTCATGAACTTCTTGATGTCGGTCTTTCCAGTAGGCTTTTAAAAACAAAAGCAAAACCAACCTGAGAACCAAGCACCAAAACTGCTTCCCCAGGAGCCTGGACTACAAAATTAGAAATGTACATGAACATTTAGCCAATGGAACACAGTGGCATCTGGTTAAGTATTACACTGACGCCAAGACAAGTTTGCAATTTGGTTTTACGCAGTTTTGCCACAAAATATCCTATCGTGGCTCCTGCATTCTCCTTGCATACATTTGTATACCAAATACTTTCTGCAACTGAAACCACAAAAATTACAAGCAATTAATACAAGTTCTTAACATTTTATATGACCTCATTTGCCTCCTCTTTCCACCCTCTTTCCCTCACAAACACACCATTCCTCGACCCACAACATGGAACTAAATGCTACAACCAGAACAAAGCGTACCCCTACGTTTAGCAGGACTCTTTCTCACAAGACAAAAATACCAAGAGCTCTTAGGTCTCTAACAACTTGTCCCTTTGCTCTCCCCTAGTTACTTCGCTTAAGTTTTTAATCAGTTTTTGGATAAAATATTCTTGCTATGCAGAAGTTGCTCCAAGGTCACCTGCTTTTCCAAGTACTAAATGGAACGCAGGGACTCATTAATGTTTAGTACCAACACCTTTACATGTCATAAAAGACGAAAAGCAAAGCCTTTTGTTTGCGTGCTGAGTTAACCTGAATGTTTTCTTACTGCTTCAGTGCCGTGGCCGTACATAAACGCAAACGGCATCCCCCTTCCACGACCCGTGTAAGATTTATCACCCACTCTGGATCATTTCCCCTTTATTCGTTAATTCCCAGTAACTGGGGAAGGCGCGACTTCCGACGTCATTAACTTTCAGCACCCCGCACACCAGCAGCGGCCTCGCCCCGGCCGCAGCGAGGGCCCCCCCACCACAGCAGCGCCACCACCCCCAAACACACTTCCGCC
>JAOEHY010028529.1:0-12206 GCA_025447955.1 Psilopsiagon aurifrons | reverse complement strand
GCTCTCTGCCCGCGCGCGCTCGCGCTCCCAGCGCCCCTCACCGGCTCGACGAGGGGGCCGCGCGGCCGCCAGCAGCGGCCCGGAAGCGTCCAGGAGCGCAGCCTCCATCAAGTGCGGCTCTTCCTCGGCCTCCTCGTCTGTCTCTTCCTCCGAGTCCCCCACTGCCTCCCGCCGCGGAGGCACCAACACCCCCCACAACTCAACCACGGGCCCGCACGGCTCCCGGAGCGCCGCCATGGTTCTACCGCTCCGTGCAGATAGTGGGATCCCTTCGCCCGCACCGCTCCCGGCGCGGAAGGAGACGTTGAGAGGGACGGCTCGAGGCGGTACTGTGACGGCTGGCAGGAGCCGGGCTGGGGCCGGGTACCTTGCTCGCCCGCGGGCCTGCTGTGTTCCCCTCAGTCCCGGGTAGGCTGAGGGGGCCGGGCCGCCTCGGGAGGTGCGGGCCTTACGGGCGGTTGGAGCCTGACAGATGAATTGCGGTGAGGGAACACAAACCTGGTCCCTGGAGGGGGCAGGGGAGCAGAGGATCAGCAGTTGTGGTGTGATCTCCCAGGGGTGGAAGGAACAGGCGCTGGGAGTGTGCATGGGTGAGCCCCGACCCTGCCGCCAATTGTACTCATACATGGGTGCCCTGCTGCAGAAATAGTGCATTTGTTAATAGGTTAGTGCTAATTCTGTTTCTTTACATGGCCCAATCGCAAAATCATCAAATCATAAGAGGAGATTTCCAATCTATCATGTTGTATTCCACCCAGCTGCTTCTCAGGGTCATGTAAAATTTTAAAGGAGAGGCAAAGGTTGTAGGTGCCAGTGCAAAAGGACAGCGGATTCTTCCATTTGAAGTTACAGAAATGGGTAGTTTTGCACTCCAGACCAAACTGCAATGTAAAAATGCCCAATATGAAGCTAAATACAACGTACCAGTCTAGTCACAGCAGCAGATAGGTTTACCAGCTTCCGAGAAGCTGCCAAGAGCATGGGCAAACCCTGCAAAAAGGTAGTGAATGTTATTTTTACATATGCGTAGAAAAGGTGATATAAAGTAGATAAAAACCCTGCATTTCAGTTTTGTCTAAGCTAAAAGAGCCCCAATCTTTTTTCACATTTTTTCATGACTCCTTCCCATGCATGATCCAGGAGGCACTCTGTCTTCACTACCTTGTCACAAAACTGAGGGCCTTTCAGCTCAGTCAGATGCAGGAACACGCACTCTCCCTCTGTCCTAGTATGGTTCTGTGCCCCTTCCCCCTTTCTGGGAATATACCTGCATTACTGTGTTAGTGTCAGTAAACAGAGACATGTAAATACAACTTTTATGATTTTCAAAACCAGCTGCGAGTTTCATGGAAACAGTCTCGAGGTAGTTGGTTTCAGTTCTTGTGAGTTAACTTTAAATAATGGTATTCTTTCTCCAGCTTAATTCACAGATAATGAAATAACTTTAACATGGCAGGCTGAAAACACATGGCTTCTAAAAAGGAGACAAGCGAGGGGACAGAGACATTCATGTTAATTTAAAAAATATAAAGCATTAGCTTACTGAAGTGCTTCACAGTGTTATGCAGTGATAGATTTGAATCAGTGTTTTAAGATCCTTTTTTCTTGGGAAACATCATTTCACATTCAACTGTGTATTTGTGTAAATGAAACTGATGTCTGAGCACCCCCCATCTATTCTGAAAATAAAATTTAACACCGTATTCAGCAAGCCTGAGCCTGGAGTTTCCTTGTGTTCCTGCAATCCCTACTATGTACATGCTGAATTCCTGCATGGTGTCTTACATTTCTGGTCCTCTTTATCATTCAACTAAGGAAATATACTACTTTATGAAGACTGAGGAGCAGATGCTTAAGATTAGATGCATCCTGATTGTGAATGGCTTCCAGCATGCCCCGCTTTAAATAGGTAAGTCTCAGTTTTCTAAGATGTGGCTGTTTGCAGCTTAGGTGTAGTAACATTAGTTTTCTAGAGCTAGGTGGTCAAGCACTGAGAATGAGAAGATCCTTTTGAAAATTGGTGACTAAATGATTTGCTTATCTCCACAATATAAATAAGTTTAAGGTTCCCACCTGCTTCGTTCTCTCTCCTCCCCTTACTCAGTACTGCTACCTGTGCTGACAGAGGATAGAAGCTAAAGCAAATCTTCGATTTTATGAAGTCAGTGATAAAATTGCTAACTCTAATACAAGAAACATTCCATCCATGAAAGTCATAAGAGTGAAAAATAGAAAAATGAGCAGTTGTATAGATTTAGAAATTTACAACAAATATGCACAAGGAAACATTGTTAAGCATTAAAAAACAGATGAGCACAAGATTAGGAAACTCAGTCAAAAATTACTCTGTCATGAAGGTTTTAAATCATACTTTGAAAAATACCTTGAGATCTTAGATTACCTTTGGGTGCTACCTTTTTTCCGTCTGTCTCACTTTAAATTCCACCCCAAAACCCAAGAATGTACAGTAAAAAGAAAACACGCTTTGTCAACCTTACAATTTTACCTTCTAGTGCACCATGGTATAACTTCCATGATAATTCATAAATCTTACAGTATAATCTGACATGGCACTAAAGAAGTTATTACTTTTCTGTCCATGGGGAAAAATCTGTTTATGAATTTGAACTTAGTATTGCTGCCTTCAGTGAAAAAAAATCCAAAGCCCTAGGAAGCAAATAGTTACAATGAACAAGGAGAGATCATTTGCACTGTCTCTTGCGGGTTTGTGTCTTGCCACACAGTGGCAGGTTTTCACTTCATAAAAATTGTGCATATATAGATCTCCGTCCTTTAAATGGGTGTTTGAAATTCTACTCTGAAGACAATTCTCAGAACATTCTTGCTCTTAGCATTTATACCATGAAGGGTTATATTAATGCCAGCCCCCAGAATTAAAATAAGACTTGCTATATTTCGTAATCTTGCCCCATGCCAGACATCCCCTTTAAAGGGACCATCAACTAGAAGCCCTCAAAGCATGAAATTAGGTGATGTATGTACCACAGCAGGAGGCAGGAATAGAGTTTAAACTTTCGTTCATCTTGAGATGGAAGTGTTTTGGTTTTTTTCCCCATGATCTTTCAAGGTGCCATAGAGGGATCATTTCCACAGCAGTACTTTTGAGGAGGGGAAATTATGGACAACACAATGCAGTCTAGGTGCCTTTCATGATACTAAATTCAAGTGCTGGACCTGAATGACAGTCAGCTATCCCTACTGCTGGGAATGAGCTTCCTGGAAAATGACATGAGGCCCAGGAGCTGTCAGCTACTTACCAGCATGACAGTGAATTTTAGAAGATGCCAGGCATACCATGAATAAAAGAGATATGTCTCACAGACTTTATTAAGTATCAAACTAGCAGAGCTTGAGATGTATGTATAAAAGAAAAAAGGTGAGAGTTGTTACAAGAACATCATATTGCAGCATACTTAATAATTGTCCAGAAAAAGGGCTTTCTGAAAACCTGAGAGTTGTAGGATTGATTCCCCCTGTTCAGGACAGATAGAGTGAGTTGACTTGGAATTCTGCCAGTATAAACCATAGCATTAGCAGCAATGTTGAAGTCTGCTTGGAAAACATGCTTGGCATTTTCTGAGCTTTAGGAAGTAAGACAAGTTCTTTGCATTTAATTCAAAGTTCTGACACAGGACTGCTCCCTGTTAAAGACTTCAGAAGAATCTAAAAACCGACAGAACCTTTTCATTATATAAAAAAAAAAAAAAAAATGAAGCCTTGATGCAATGTGCAGAGCAAATGGTTTGAAATAAATATACAAGAATCATACTTAAAAAGACCTGTTTCTAAAATGCGGAGGAGAAACAAACATGTTTGATAATGTCATAAAGCTTATAGTTTTCTATATAGCCCATCTAGTCCTCTGTGTAGCCCTCTACAATGAAATCCCTCAAAAAAGAGTTAAGCAATGATAGTTTTTGTGCCTTGGCTACCGGTTTGTGTTTCATAGCTTTGTGTAGTGTCTCAGCATTCTCTCACTCTTTTGTCTGTAAGAAACATACACCAGAAACTGTTTCAGTGTTCCCTCAGGGCACATAGTATTTTACATAGAAGCCAGAATTGCTTTGTAAAATAGAAAATGCTCCACTATTATTGGACATAATCAAATCCTTATTGTGTACACTTATACTCTTCACATGCCCAGGCTAGTAACATTTTAAGAACCTAATGCAGTGTGTTGTGTAAGGCCACTTATCTTGTTCTTTGATATTAATGCAGCCATCCTGAATTTCTTAAAGCTATCTAAAAGGGCTTTGCCACTATGTCACAGCCACACCAGCTTGTGCTGCAGCAAATTGCTAAGTACAGTGTATTTGACAGAAAATAGCGTTCTCTCTGGAGCAGACCCAAGGGAGAGGAACTTGATTCAAGGGCCTATGAATATTAAGTAGGACCAGTATTCCTAGGAGCTGTTAATCAGCATATTATTTTTGTGGTGAGCATGCTGGGTACACTGCTGTGAATTTTCTCCTTTTGCTTAAGATCTTGGAAACTTGTTACTATAGGAATGTTAGGCTTACTTCTAGAATCAGTATGTGTCTAGTCTCAAGGTTGTCATGAAAATGAATACTAAATATGTTCTGACAAACCCTTACTTACCTTTCTTATAGTCCATTCTTTATGGCCATTTGTTTGCTGTTCAAAGGCATGATCGATTAATTTTTAAAAGCAAATTAAAAAATACTTTTCTCTGGTGTTGCAAAAGTAACTTCCCCAAAAGCCTGATAGCAGAAAGAGAGGTCTCATTCTTCTTTCTTTCCAAGACCACAAAAAGTTTGCACCATCTGGCATATATTTCCCCTTACAGAACGGTGACCTCATCTGTAAGATCAGTCACTTAACCACACTGCTGCAGAGCATTAAAAAATTGGTGCTACAAGTTTCTTTTCTGTGTCTGAGGGAAGAAAAAGCAACCCCAACACACGAAAACCATCTGGATAGAATGGATGTCGCTACAGACTTTAAAAAAGATATAACTGTTTTAATAATTACATGTATAGGTACAAGAAGGTCTGCATGAATATATTGCATTCATTCGCCAGGCTCCATGTCATGCTTACAGTTTTGTATTTCTCAGGAGAGAAATCAAAACGATTATATAGTTCTTCTGGAACAGATAAAAGCTCCCTTAACAATGCTTTGCAGTGGATAATAGTTTTGCAGTGCAGTTTCAAAGACAGGCTGTAACTTTGTGGCTTATTAAAAACAAACCCAACCCCACAACGCAACAAAAACCCAAAACCTACCAAAGCCCCCCTGCTTTATCACAGTGTTCCATCAATGCAAAAGCTAAGGAAAACAAAAAAAAAAAAACCAAAAAAACCCCAAAACCAAGAAAATCAAAGGCCAGCTTTCCTACGAAATTCCTGAAAACCCCCAGTGCTATTTGTAATGAAAGTAGGTAACTAATGAGCATGTGAGAATATTTAGGTTTGCGGTTTTTTTTCTCTCCAGTATCCTGTCATAATTAATGGTTTGGAGGAGAAATCGTTTGTGAATGACGGAAGTCTGCATTTTTGCAAGAGAACCCAAAACTGTTAATTTATGTTTATAACTTACAGAGGTATGTCGTTCTGTAATGGTGTCATTTCTGTATTCCTGGTGAACCAAACAGCAAAAGATCTAGTTAATAAACTCAATGAGAAATGGATCTCAGAAAAGAAAATGAAAATTCCCTGTCTTTTGAGACTGTCAAACAAAAGGATATTAGTAAATACGTTTTCAGTACTATTTTGTATTTGTTCATCTTTCCTTTTTAAGATTACTTGTCTGATAACAGGGACAAGTAAGTGGGGTGTGTTTCCCTCAGACTTCAGTGCTTTCTGTGCTCAATTTTTATTAATTTTCCTAGGCAGGTCACCTTGCTCCCAGCAGCATGTGACTGTGAGATGTGGTTCTGCACCCAGTTTACATCTATATTTGCAAACTAACCTGGGCCAGAACTGGGCTGAAGCAGAGGTGTGCTGTTGTCTACACTGTGTGCAGCTGTGGGAACACTGGCATGTTTTTGCATGTGCCAACAAGCACCATCCCAGAAGATGCCTGGGCCCTGAGAGCATTTCTTTGCCTTCTTGCAGTTCAGCTTCAGGAACGAAGAATAGATCCTGAGTGTTTTCCCTTCTGGTTCAGAGGTAGCCACTAAAGCTTCCAAGTCATTTACCTGTGCACAGTTCTACTTTCCAGCTGTTTGCCACCAAAGGCCACTGCTTACATTAGCTATATAAAGTGTTACTGAATGTTTAGGTCTGGAAAATATTTGTAGCCATTTTCTCCCTGTTTAGTTTTTAACTGGAGCTTTCCTTAAGGACAAAATAAAAACGAGGAAGAACTTTCGCAGTTCTGAGGTTTGAGTCTGTTTCCGGGGGGTCCTTTGAGAGCCTTTCCAATTACTTCCCCTAAGCTGGGCTCCTGAGTTTAGCTATTAATCTTCCTTCATAAATAAATCACTGTTGTGCACTAACTCTTTTTTGTTAGCATTCATCTAATTTTTCTGTACTTTCCTGGTAATGAATTTAGTGCAGTATTCTTCATGTGGTCTTACAAGCATAATGTGCTAATTGAAGTGCCAGGATTACAGCTAAAAGCAGTGTAAATGCAACTGTTTGTCTTTTGTAACAACAAAATTAATGTATACAAAGATTAACTTCTCACTAGTTTTCATTCTTCTCTTTTTCCTTAAACAGCCATTCCCAAACAGTGTTCTGTTGGAAAAGCAAAGGTTCCAAGGAGGGCGTACAAATTAAAAAGGGAGCAGATGAGAGACAGTAATAGAGACCGTCATTACAGGAAAGAACTTCACAGCCCTCCCATTCATCCCAACTGCTTCCAGGTCTGTATAGAGAATAACAAACTGAACCCTGCCTTCTGTTTTAGTGTAAGACACTCTGATCCAAAGTACTTGTGGATAATAGAAAAGCTGAGAAGAGTGGCGAGATCCTGCTGATCGATGCTGTCAAGCAGCAGTGGGCATAAAGGTCAAAAGGATTTGAAATCCACTGGGATTTAATGGCACTACACACTTTTTTCAGTGACCAGCTTCTATCCTAAGTAAACAACCTGGAGAATGGAAGTAGTACTGACAGGAGGGATATGGCAGCTCTGAACTTAATAAAAAGTTAAAATGCTCAGATAACACTGTGCTGTGTCATGCACCTCATATGGATTAGAAGATACTAATGGAAAGTGAATGCCTGATGACAGCCAAATTGCTCAAACCATGTTGGAGGAGAGGAGGCTAGCATAGGAAAAAAAGTAAAGAATAAAACTCCCTTTGGGGAGTCCTCACACAAAGTGAAAATTAAGTTTTCTAGACAGAAATGCCAGAGACAGTATGGACTGGCAGAAATGGACTGTGTTTTGGGATTGATATGCTGCTGCAGATAATATCGGTTTTCTTTGGAAATGTGTGAGACCTTTAGCAGTCACTGCAGGACTGGACTAAGTCTGAGAAATGAAATTATAGGATTATTTTTTAAAACATAGAAGATTTTTCAGTCTTGATTGCGTGTAGCAATTCCTTTGTGATCCTGCAACCAGAACCTGTTTGCTGACATATTTGCTCCCCTTTTGTTGAGACACTATTATCATAACAGGTAGCGAATTGTATGCTCTGCTTTTTGTAGGGCTGTTTCCCAGCTTTTGTTTGGTGTAGCTTTTGCAATGAACTTTGTTTTTCTTCTGAAGCATTAAATTTGACATGACATATGGCAAATAGATAAAATAGAAGGGCGTGTTTGGTGTGGAGCTTTAACATCTGTAACTTAGTCAGGATTTCTCTTACAAGTGATTAAAGAGTTTGCAGTGGTAGCTGCAGTTTGTAGCAGTCTCCTCCCAGCGTCTCCAGTCACAAATCTTTCTGGTGTAGCTCAGGGAGAGGACATAGAGCTGGAGACATGAGGGGCAACATAGGCAAATCTGGGAGCTACCTAGAGCAGGAGGATGAAAAATTTTAGAAGATGCCAAATTATGGAGGACTGGGGGGAGTTGTGAGCATTGAAAAGAGTAAGAGATCCTTTCTTCCTAAGGATACAGAAGGAGAAAGTGGAAGATTCATCTAAAACAGGGCAAAAGAAGGCAGTCTTTCCATAGCTGTTTTTCAAGGAAAAAAAACTACAGTTGAAATCTCCATTCTTAATACGCACTGCTGTCTCACAGAAGCTCGTTTAGAAACCACTTCCTGGCTAGAGTTTTGATTAGTAATTATGAGCAGGTTTCCTTTCACTGATAGCTTTCCAGGGAGAAAGGCGAAACACTGACTTGAATCCACTGGTAAATCCCACACCTTATGAAGCTAGTAATGAATCATGATTTGTCTTTCATTGTATCAGTGCTACTCACACAGTGTTCCTAATGCCACAAACAGTGATGATGCACATATTCCATACAGTGAGATCTCTGCACCCAAGAATAAGATGGTCCCGGGAAAGTTAGTTTGAACATGTAAAACAGATAAGATTATTTCTTGACATGACATACGGCAAAGGTTTTCTGACCTTTGGAATATTTTTACTCTTCTTCCTGCTTTGAGTATGACTCTGCTCATGTAACAGCTATTCAGAGAGTAATACAGATTCACTTATAGTAATAGGATTTTAAACTGTTCTCGCATATTCACTTTTAATTTAAGAGAGCTCTTCCCATGAGGCATACTTGTGTGATAACGTAATTGTATTTTTGGTTCTGATGAAGAATGGAACTTGCTGTGTTCTGACTTGTTCTGCTCACAGGTGAAAGTGCTTAAAGGAGAGCCCCTGAATTCTTTAACACAATATCAACAGACACTTATGTTCACACTATATTTTTATTACTATTAAGGTATTGTCAGTAATTTCATGTCAATACATGACATACTTACCAGATTTAATACTTTTCATGTCAATACGTGAAATACCAGATTAAATGTTCTGATATTGAATTAATGAAAGACAACATGCATGAAAATGTACCAGGTCATTCTTCCACAGTGTGTTTCACAGTAGAACTCAAATTTCACATCTGTATTTTGAACTGTGTCAACTCCACTGAGTTTGAAAGAAGAAGGTGTTCATGAAGAAGTATTTTTCAGTGACTGTAAGACCAGCCCAGTGGGATTCAGGATGTTTACCTTCCAACATAGTACTGGTCAGGAACAGAACAAATTTTTCCTTTTTTCATAGTAATCGTGATTTTTTCTGATAATTTCCAGTAAGCCCTTGGTACGTCAATTTATTACTTATGTTGCTGTTCTACCTCTTGATGAACCACACTTTTGCCCAGGTGCCATGGCAGTAAATGTTGGAGCTGAGACTTCAGGCTGGTCAGATGGGCCAGATGTTACACAGCCTGTTTGTTTCTACTGCTCTGTGAGGCTTCCACCCAGATGAAGCCAGACACCCAACTGTGCGAGTACTCATCGGCTCCTACACAGAGTTGGTTAGTTGAGTTTAGCAGCTTGCAGCACCAGCTTAGGCTAAATGACCTGTTTTTCCGATGGTACAAATGCAATGGACTCATGCTAAACATGACGATGTGAGCAGACAGAACAATTTGGAAGTGATACCTTCCTAATTTTTTTTCACCTCAAAGAGACTCATTGAGGAGTTAACTACACTCAAGGCACTTTGGGTCTCTTCTTGACTTGTCACAGGGTTTAGGGGAAGAAATCCACATTAATTTAAAACAGCTATGAGAACAGCAGCTTAAAGATATTTCTGGAATATAGCATATTTATACCTTCTGTTATGCAAGCATTATTTTCCTTCTTTCTCATAACACAAATGTGAGCTATCTTCATGGAATAAAACACCACCTCAAGGTAAATCTCGCAGCTTGTTATTAAAGCTGATCTATCTGAGCATCCAAGCCAGTGCTAAGCAATCTAGCAAGCAGAGGAAATGGTGAGTCATTATTAAACTTATGAGTAGCTGGTTCCTAAATCCTATATAATCACTTTTTCTGAGCTGACTTGGGAAAATCTTTTAAAGCTGACTCATTCTGTTTGGCATCCACTGTGGCCCAGTGTGATAGATAAGATTTACCTTTCCACAAGCAACTCCCCAGAGCTCTTGCTTCTCAGCTGGCAGCTGAGAAAGAGTTTGTAGCAGTGCATTTCAAATTAGTCAGATTAAGTTCCCCAAAGGCATCTGAATTTAAGCAGAGATTAGGCGCATAAAACCAAAATTAAAATTCAGACCTCCTTTGTAATTCCCTAATTCTGGGATTACTGAAACACCCTGGGTACCTAGCTTATATATTTCAAAGCTTCTCATGCTTCTGCACATGGACCTGATCTGAGCAGCCCAAACCCCAACAAGGGTGTGGAACTGGGGTGGTTTTCCTCGTAACTTCCCTGTGGAGTCTGGGTCAGCAGCCCTCCTAGATAACTTATCCCCTAGTCAAAGATTCATAGGTGCAAAGTAAAAGTAAAGGAGCAAGCTGAAAGCCTGATGGGGGCTAGTCCAGTGCAGTGAGGTCGTGGGGTCACAGAGGACATCTCCAATGGTTCTTTCATGCCAGATCAGCTGCTTGAGCTTCCCTCCTAAGCTGCAGGCTCTAACCTGATGTGTGTGCACATCCCCCAGGATGGGCAGGGTTTTGGACTACGAGTAGGGTAGGCTTCAGGAGCCTAGCTCCAGCTCAAGCTCCCAGAGGTCCTGGTCCCTGGAGTGGAAAAGGGGTCTGGGGCTTGCAGAGCCTTTCATCTGCAACTGAGTTTCTCCTCAGGCAAAACTGGAGTCTGGAAAGTCAGTAACTATAGAAGTAGTGTGACAGGAGAACTCTTCAAAGCTGTCTAAAGCAATTATTTTATGTCATTTTGCTGTCAGATTAAGATGTATTTTTCACCTTGGAATCACTTAGAATGACAGTTAACATTTTTACTTTGCATAGCTTTAGAATATTTCCCAGTTCCAAAACAAAATTCTTTACCTTGTTAATTTGGGGGGTTTGGGCATTTTTAATGACTATCCCTCATGTTTCTCCTAAGACCTTTTGCTAATCAGCAGACATAGCAGGGTATGCTCCCAAAGTATACCATACTTTTACATCAGTGACTACTGCTGCAGAATCAAAAAGCCTAATTGGTATCAAATATTTGTATTAAATAGAGAACAGTGTAAACAACAGAAGTCTGAATGTGCTGGAATGACTGCATTGGTTCTTCGTTAGTGTACTGTGAAAACCACAGTACCACTTATTCATCCTCATCTGTAGCACTGACATGTTCCTGCTTGCCTGTCTTTGCAGAGTGGCTCTCTTTATACTCCGTTCTCTTCCTTGACTTCACAGATCCCTGCTTGTCACAGGGTTTTTCCTTCCTCGTTGACTTAAAGTAGAGGTTGGAAGCACTCAGCAGCTGACATGGTTGTTCTTTTATTTAAGCCATCATTGTTATATTAATACATGAGAGACAGTTTTCTTCAAAATGCTTTCGTCAGACTTCTGCTACCTCAGAGACAATTTCTCCCAAAATTCACAGGGCTTATGAAGATGAAAAAAGCTTATGATTGCTCAGTTCTCTAGGCATAGCAGATCTCTGCTTGAAGGATAACCACCTAAACTGTACATTTAATGCAGTGCAACTTTTATTTAAGATGCTTTTTTATGTATTTCATGATCTTCTGCTACAGTATTATTAAGAGAAGAAAGTCTAGTTTGTTATTTTCTTCCGACAGATGAATTATTACCTGAGGTTATTCATAGAATCACTGAATCACAGAATGTTTTGAGTTGGAAGGGATCTTAAAGATCATCTAGTTCCAACCCCCTTGTCATGGGCAGGAACATCTTCCAACAGACCAGGTTACTCCCAAGCCCCTTCCAGCCTGGCCTTGGACGCTCCCAGGGATGGGGCAGCCACAGCTTACCTCCACCCTCACAGTTGAAAACTTCTTCCTAATACCAAATCTAGATCTCCTTTCAGTTTAAAGCCATTCCCCTTTGTTCTATTCCTACATGGCCTTACCAAAAGTCCATTTCCAGATTTCTTGTAGACCCCCTTTAGGTGCTGAAAGGTGCTGTAAGGTCTTCTGTGAGCCTTCTCATAGTCAGGGGTTTGGGTATCTAGAACATGGGACTCAGTTTAGTAGGCCAGGTCTACTGGGGGCTGGTGGAGCTGGTCTGACAAAAGGGGAAGAGTGGATTTGGTAGGAGGCTTGCCAGACTGGTCAAGAATGCTTTAAACTAGATGTGTTGGGGGAGGGGGGCAT
>JAOEHY010028528.1:0-13734 GCA_025447955.1 Psilopsiagon aurifrons | reverse complement strand
TCCAGGCTGAACAGCCCCAACTTTCTCATCCTGTCTTCATACGGGAGGTGCTCCAGTCCCATGATCATCCTCATGGCGCAGGTTATGTTACTACAGTCAGAAACAGGTGAGCAGACCCTTGCTTTCCAGGGGAGCCTTTTAGGCTTAAAGGGCATTCCATACTGATGAACTCTGTCACTCTGAGAAGTCACTGTAGTCAGTGGATTTCACATACTTTAAGCATCTATCCAGAATGACCCAGCGGTAGGATGGAATTACCTCTTTGTTGTTCTGACTTTTAAAACAGCCTTATTTAAAAGTGAAGAATGTGTAAATATTTAATTAGACAGCCTTAGAAGAATATGATTTGATGGTGCTTTTCGTTATAATATTGTTGATGATTACAAACTCAAGTCTTTTTAAAAGTTGCTAGGTCTTTCCATGCCCACCCAAAGAATTTTTGAGAGGGGCAGCAAGACTAAACATTCTGGTTTGTAATGCTGTGTGATGGTAAGTATAATAGAATTAGGATCTCTTGCTTATTTTGCAATTTAGCATACATAAAGCTCTCTAAATTACTAGAGAAAGTGAAAATTAACACTTATTTAATCAGTTTAAGCTTGGTAACTTAGCCAATAAAAACTAAAATGTTTAAGTTATATTAATTGAAAACAATGTTAACAGTTAATTTTCTGAATGATGGAGCAACACAAAACCAAACTTGACTAACCCTATGATTAATTAATTGATTAGCTAGTTCCTGTTGAGAAATTATATTCAATACAGTCTGTCAATACAAATTGCTATCAATTGCCACTTTATGAAGCACCAAGAGTTACAGGTTCAGGTGCACATTAAAACTAGTAGTCATGAATGCCAATTTACAGAAGAAAAATGGATTGTTTATCACCTAATTTAATTTCAGATGCCTAACTTACTTGTAATAACTCATTTTAGCACTGAATTTTCAAGAACCTGAGCACTGTTAAAAGCAGCAGCTTGTAGTAATATGTTGCAAATTTAAATTCTTCTGTAAATAATTTAAAGCAGCCTATAACTCAATTTTTGCCATGATTATTTGGAAAATATTTAGCAATTGTATTTAACATCCAGACATCCCATCCTCCCACTGGCAGCATATTTCATTACAAATGCTTCACTACTGCTGCATTAGACTTAAATGTACTTTTTAGTGACATGATAGGATCTAATGTTGCTTCTGGCCAACTCAGCCAAAATACTTTGTGGGGTCTCTGAGATCATGCATGCTAGCAAATATACCACATAAGGATGCATTTACTACACTTTATTTCAGCATACCTGGACAGTTGCAGAGAACAAAATTCTGCTCAGAGGCTCATAAGCAGTGTGAAAGGACACAAAGCTGCTCTGTTTGGGGCAAGGAACAGGTGTTTAGCTCATCCTTTACTTTCTGCATCATATTTCTGAAGTCTTTTAGCTTATTTGTGGTGTTTATGAACAAGAAAAGTTTTAGAAAGAAAACTAACATTCAGAGCCTTTTAAAATCGTTGCAAAACATCAATTGCTTAATGGCCTCTAGGAAGCTGTCAGCTAGAAATAATTTAAGACACATGAAAAGCCCTCCCCCTTCCAGATTTCAAATATTCACTGAACTTAGCACTGCTCAAGTATATATGCACAATTACATCATAAGAATAAACTAAGATGGCATAATTATTTAGGAGTTTATTAATCTGAATAAAGCTTTACAACCAGCAACCATGGCAATCCATGTCTACTGTTGTACGTTCTTACAAGACTTCACAGTTTCTGGAAATCAATATACTACAAGCTTTTGTCTTTACTGTGCAAACAAGGCATTGAAACTGATCATGTTCCAGCTGGCTTGCAGTAGCTACCTGACAGAGTCCACCAACTTGTATTCATCTCCGTCAAACACTAGGAAGCATAAAGATTACTGCCAGTTTCATTGACTTACTGCAACTCTCTCACACAGATATGCAGAATGTTCATTAGTTGACGCAGATCACTTTGCATTTCAAAACAACTATTGTATTAATATTGCCCTGTGATGTGCAACTTCAAGAAAGATCATAGTTGCAAACAAGAGGCAATAAACTAAAAGGTTTCAAAAGCCTTTTCAACTTTACTTTAATAACATGAATTGATTTAATAAAGAAAAAGTTCAACAGCAAATTCTTTGAAATGCCACGTCAAAAACAGGTTAGATTCTTACTCCTTAGCTTCTCTTTCACAGTATGAAAGGCTGCCTATGTTTTGCCTCATAACTTCTCCTTATGGGAGCTCCCATGGATCATTCCTGTTAGCAAAAAGGAATCCACTGACAGCCTATACTAGAGCTGAGCTTACATTGGGGAAACATTGCAGGCTGAGCACATACTGACCAACCTAGTTAAAAATACAGCAGCACGTAACTAGCATCACACTAGCATTGCTGCTTATTAGATTTCAAACAAAACTTTTTCATCAGTAAGAATGTATTTTAGTTTTAACTTCAAGTCACAATAGTAGCAGATTTTACTTCAAAAATTGTTTTCTGTAAGTCCAGTATTTGCCGTCCTAAGAACATATAACTGGATCTTCTGAGATCCATTTGCTCCTACTGTTCCAGGAACAGCTTAGGATGACCAGCCTCAGAAAGTAACTGTGATCTTTCCATGACCATTTTGGAACACCCTAAACTGCTGTCAGCATACAGCAGAGCAAAGGCAGATTACAGTACCTCATTTCGGAAGCAGACAGCTGCAGAACAGGTATGGCTCAGTACTTCAACATTGCAGAAACTTCTGAAAATACAATTCAAAAAGCCTCTCAAACAGCTATTTAGATAATGTTCAAAGAGCCTTTGGTAATAACAGAAATAACTCTTTGTCTAGAGGATTACTTTCGAACCAGATTGTTTGTGTTTCACTGTATTGATCCACATCTACACTGACACAAATGAAGAGGCAATCAGAGCCGGGAACTAGTTTCATTACCAAAGCTAACGCCTCACACACCTATGCTGTCAGGCATCAAGCGGTTATTCCCAACCCTGTCAGCAAGTGCCTGGTACCTGAAAGGCAGGGGGATAAAAGATGGCATTGTTGTTTTGGTTTTTTTTTTTTTCCTTTTAGAGGGAGAGAGGTAAGGAAAGTATTCTAATTAAGAGTTCAGACATTTATCATAGTCACACTTAGAAGGTACGAAAAGCTATCTATATTTACTGAATCAAGAGAACGGTGTAGTAAACACCACCTCACTCCCCAGTAAGTTCTAAACTTAGTAACAACTACTACACGCTTCAGTCATGAAAATTAATTGCTTGGAAGAAATTTGGCCATGCTTCATTAGTTTGAAGCCTTTGTTACATCTCAAACCCTTCCAAAATTTAAACTACAAGTATCTGCAATTACATCAGAGCAGAAAAGGTAGTATTCCAAAGGTTGCAAGGCATTACCATATGACTAAAAAAACATGAGCAGATCTTAGTTTCAGTTCACCAACAGGAATAACTGATTCTAGTAACAGCATACATTAAAATACAGCCAGTTATAACAAATTGTATTTGTGATGAAGTATTAACTAGTATTTCTACTGGCACCCTAAGGCAACTGATATTTGACTCCATACAATCCATCACTTTAATCATTACATGGTAATAAAGCCTTTCTAATAAAGCTTTCAGATTATAAACATTGATCTGTAAGAAATTGTTATTTACCATTGATAGACACTGTGTAGCAAGATAATTTTAAGGAAGATGTATGCATCACAGTACAGCTTGAATGCAAGGTCCTACACAGACACAGGATGTTATTCATCCTTAAAGGGGAACTGAGAAAGAGTAACAGATGAGTGCAGCAATGCTTTTATGCAGCATTTGTAGCATTATGTTCATTTTTCACTAGAGCCTCACCAGGCATGAAACATTAACAAAACCATACCCGCTTACAATCAACTCCCAGATTTCATCCTTTGGCTCCAGTCCTAGTCCAAACAAGGAAAACAAAAGATGAAGAACTGCACTGCATTCAGAGAACTCCAATACAATCTGCAGTACGGGAAACATGCTTTGCAATGTGAAGAACTCCATTTGCTTTACTTTTAAGAGACCATTAAGTAAAAATCTACAAGTACCAACAGTAGTACAAGACTTTAAGACCACTTTAATAGATGAAGGCAAGACAAACTGAAGCGTCTCTTAAATTTATCACAGCTCAAGTTAGTTGATGCATTATATTAAATAAATCCACAGGAAAAGTTGAAAAGCGTTAACCACTGGAATACCGTAGACCCAAATTCAAAAGAGTCAGCTGTGATTGGACTGAAGAGGTACAGAAGTGACAGCTAATCCCATGATGCTTGTTCCACCCCAAAACAATTATGCATTATTTTACTGGCACCTAAATCCAAAGGCAAATTCCTGTTGACACACAGAGAAACTTTCACACCTTGAAAGTTTACTGCAGTCTAAGCAGAGTTAATGGCTTCAATGTTTATGCCTAACACACATGCAGGAATGCCAAACATTCCTCTGCTGAAGTTTCCTACAGAACAATGAAAAAAAAAAATAAGGATTAATTATAACAGAGCAAAGTGCAATTTTGTAACATATTCTTAATAGGTTACTAGGGCGAGAGACCAAGATTTTGATTCTACCTTGAAGGGCGATTCATGAACAACATACTACATCAGTAAAAGTAGATTAAAGGCATGGAAATCACTTGGCATGGAGATTAGAAACCCCATACCCAGTATCTCCTGTCTCCCAGGACAGCAGTCTAGGTCACACGTCATTTTTCTGCCAGGCTTGTTGAAATTAAGGACCATTTTCGCTACAATAAGGGAGTCACAGGCGTGACTATAAATGAGAATAGATCCCATAGCCTTATATTAAGGTCATAAGAAACTATTTTTTTGCTAGCTGATGACGGTTTGTAACACCCATCTCTTATGCTATCAATCGCTGTTTGAGACACTGAACTATTGTACAAAGTATGAATGCAACGGCAGTCCATTTGGTTTGGAAAGCAGAAGCATGAGTATCTAATTCTGCAAGACCATTTTTAGATGTAAATCCTGACTTGACAGAAGCTTTCTGCAGCCTGTTTTAGGTACTTTTGAAGAGACATCCCTTTTCAGAAGTCCCCGTTGGCTCTGTTCCACACGTATCTGGATTCAGTTCTGAGTAACACATCTAAAAATGGTTTACTACAGCAATGGGCATTACAATAGCAAACTCTTCTGGAAGAAATTCATCCCAGCGCCTCATTTGGTGTCTTCAAATTGACAGCATATTTCTGAATGAGTTCTAGTTAAACCTTGTATTTTTAGGAAAAGCTGTAGTAATTACTGGTTTATATTTTATGGCTTCTGTTATGCTGAAAGACATATCTAGATTGAAGATAGAAAGGGCCAATATAAATGCCATTTATAAGCAGGTCACTGGATAAGGAGTAAAAAAAAAAAACCCCAAAAACATGGGCTCACTTTCAATTTTATTTTGTCAGTTTTCCTTTCTGTAAAGTGGGATAGATATCTACTAATATATAAGAAGCATTTTTATACCTAAAGATGAAAATAAACATTACTTACTAATAGACCATTTCAAATAACTACAAAGCTACTGAGATACTGAATTACTGTAATATCTGCTTTCCTCAAAGGTTCCATCTGCACTGTACAGAATTTACTACTTAAATAATGAAAAAATATAAATATAAATCAGCAAAAAGACATTCACACTTCAGGGAGCCTGACTCCATAGACCACAAATACCACCTAGGTAACAATGACTCTTAGATAACACTGGAATAACCTCACTTCGTTAATTCCAGCACTTAAAAACAAGATAAACGGGAGCCTTGCCAGCATTTCAGAAACTTTTGTTGCCACACCATTAGTACAGTAATAACTCAGCTTCACATTACATCGAAGGATAAATGAAGTATAACAGTGCTGATTTTCTCTTAACATGCAAACACATCAACAGGACACTTCAGGTATTGCTCACACAATAGGAATATTTGTTCCATTACAAAGAAAACCTTTTATTCCTTTGACGTAACTCCTTTTAATTTTGATCTGTGTTCACACCATATAACAGACATATTTATACTATTCTCTGTGCCCATCACATGTATAAATGCCTAAGACACCACTGCAAGTATTGCAAAAACAGCATTGTAATTTATGAAGAAAACACTAGATTTCACTCATTCATCTTTATTATAAACCTCTTTACGAGAGCAGATTTAAGACGACTTGTTTTTTTTTCAAAAACCAAGTTACTTGGTTTTCCTCCTTGGAATCAGCAACAAAGTCTTATCAGGAAGGCAGATTAAAGGATTTCAGACCGCTACAAGTGTTGATATTCTTCCCCCTTTATTATATGCAAGGATGAAATTCCTAGCCAAAAATTGGTAAAGAATCACAGGCAAAAATCATAGGCATGACTATTTTCAGTAAGATGCATACCTGGCTATATTCAGTGGCATTAATTCTGCTTTTTTATCTTGAGTTTTTAGAAGTGCACACAAAAACATATCCTGAGAGTTACAGTTTCACTTTAGAAATCAAACAGGGTAGTACTGCAGTCTGCCTATAAATAAGCCTACATCATGTGTCAACATCAGAAAGGATACCTCAGTTCTGCACTGAGCATGTAAACTGGCTTTTCTCCACCTTTTTCAAGCTGGGGCACCTTTGTAGCAATAGACTGCATCCATACTATACCTCACTTGTGTGCATGTTCCCAGCACTGTAATAATAGCTACTCCACAGCTTTCTCACCCCCATTCCCCTGCAAAATGCACCACTTTCCCCACCTGTATTACATACTTTTTTGCGATAACACAGGAATGCTTCATGTCATGGCTTAACCACAGGTGGAACTTAGTACCACACTGCCACTCATTCACTTCCCACCCCCTCTTCCCCAGTTGAATGGGGAGGAGAATTGGGGGAAAAAATAAAAGTAAAAACCCATAGGCTGATATAAGAACAGTTTAATAATTGAAACAAAGCATAAGAAATAAAGAGAGGGGGGAATGAAAACCAAATGATGCTTAATACAATATACATTGTATAACTGAATAATGCAAAAAAAGGATGATGCCCAGCCCATTCCCAAGTAGTCATCAGCCCTTTCCAGCCAACTTCTCCCATTTTCTATACTGAGCATGACATTCTATGGTATGGAATATCCTTACACACTTTACATAAAGGGCTGCTATATTAATTTTCCCCCTTCTGCTGCTTTGCAATAGTCGTAGAGATATGTTACTTATTCCAGCTACTGCAATGGGCAGGATTTGGCTTAGGCCACAGCTTTTACTCACTGCATTGTTAATCATTTCTCAACTTTCCACTCTTTTATTTATGGCAATTAAATGAAATCAATTTTATTTACCAGCTACTCAAACTATTCCCTGGTTTTGGAGAGTGGCTCAAAATATTTTATACTATTAATCAGCTATTTGCTACTGAACCTCAGACCACTGTAATCATGGAAGTGAAAGATCTGGATCTCCACTCAATCCACGAAGCGTCATTCCCACTGCACAGATCATTTCCAAGTCCCCCATGATGCGTACTAGGGCTTTATAAGCAGCAAAGAATTTTTAGATCCTTGATAATTGCCTTATTTGTAGCCTTTTTAAAAACAAAACTGGTACTGTTTGAGTCACTGTGGAAATGACCAGAGGTGAACCAAACTGCCACGCTCGTATTGGCAGTGGGGAAGACAACACAACATGGAAACATAAGCTCAGGGCATAAGGCCCAAGTATTCCCTTAGTACTTATCAAAGCAAATACTAATCGTGACTGCTCACTAAAGCCTTCAATTTCCCGAAGTTTCTACTGTCTTAAAACTTAACTTCACAGCATCATTTTTATAATATATTCTGTGACAGAAGAGCTTAAAGGAGTGTAACATGAACGTTCATTTGGCCTTACATCTCTGGTAATGGGCACTATATGAAATATGAACTCATACCTGTGATGTATTATCTTTTGCTTAAAATATGGCTAATTAGTGCCATTTGTTAGTGATGAGACAGCTGAATATCATTTCTTGTGTCACATTGACTTCAAGTTGCTTATGATTGCATGAAATTAGTGATAGTGAGTTTCAGAATACAAATTTTAGAAGATCCACTATGTACCTCATAGCTATCAATACACTGTCTTCACTGAAATATCCAGAGGAAAAGGTAGTAACACATAAAAATTATCACATTCATTGTAGATTAAAATATCTATAGATCAGTGGTTTACATTAGTAACATCAGATCACACACAGAGGATATTTGCTCAATTTATAGCTTAAAAAAATCATGGATTCATAGAATAGTTAGGGTCGGAAAGGACCTTAAGATCATCTAGTTCCAACCCCCCTACCATGGGCAAGGATGCATTCACCACTTTTGCTTTAAGTATTTGTATGCAATGCTACTGATTCACTTTGGAAGATAACCACTTCACTTTCCAAAGCTGTTCTAGATCACATTTGCCCCCAAGATATAGACACAATAATAAAACAAGTAATTCTGCTTGTAAATTCTATCGTAGTGTAACTGTCTAGAATTGATCTATAAAATGACCACATCTATTGTGAAAGCCATCAGACCACCTTTTAACACAGTGACACTTCTGATCACACAGCTTAGTGATCTAACATGCTTAGGAGAAAGGTATTTGGGATGACTCACCCTACAGCACCTGCGAGTACACAATTTTATCATCTCTGGTTGACAACCAGAGCCACTAAAAAGATGCAGTTCATGCTATTCAGATGTTTGAACGTATCAATTCTATTTGTTAGCATGCAAGCAGACCTAACATATACAGTCTAGACACTCTAAGGACTGCAATGTGTCAACAAATCACTGAAAGAAGATGATGGCTTTCTGACACAGCAGGGATTTTTTAATTAATCAGATAAGCACACCTATTCCAAAAAGGAGGTGCTATCTTTTTAAGCGAAATTTTATGAAGAAGAGTAACAAGTTTATTTCCTGAAGATGGAAAAAAATACATATTAGGGAGAAAAGTTACATCTGCCTGGTAGGCTTCAGAAGGTACACGGGAAAAAAAAATACTACCATTTACTGGAGAGAGATAATTTCTAATAGTGGGCTCTCTTAAAGTGCAGCTCGTGCACACAAATAAGAGACTATAACTGACGTTACCAAGAAGAAAAAGGAAAACCCAAGGAAACAAAAAACATCTTTCCCATTTACTCTTAGTAACAGGTACTTGAAATCTACTTTTTCTTTTGTTTCTTCTTTGAAAAACTAAAATGGCATGGCCAATTTGTACAGCATAAAAACCAGCTTTAGCACAGTTCATCTTAACTTTACTGAACACCAGTCAAGACACCCATCATTAGAGAAGAAGGAAAAGAGCCTTTCTCTCCATAGCTCACCAAGTTTCCAGACTGCTTTCCATGGTCAACCATTACTATTCACACAGAGTTCTTCCCGCAGCATCTCTCAGGACAATGCTACAGCCCTTTCAGGAGAGGCTGCAAATTTGGTATCTACTTGGATCTAAGCTTGTACAGCTGCTGCTTCTAATCGAATAATTGGTCAAACCTGAGGACAGGGAAAAGCCTGAAAGCAGGATATTCATTAACCCTTTCTCTCATTACCCTGTGACCTGTGCCTGCTTTACCACAAAGCCACTAAAAAACCCCTCCTAAAATACTAAACTCATCTCACCATACATCAGCCACAAACTCATAACTGTGTTTTGTGATTGCACACGCACTGCCAGTATTTAAACACATTCTTCTAAAAACTCTGTCCATAGTATACCAAGGTACGTGCTGCAACTACCAAAACATAATGGTTTGTCTCACCAGTAACCTGGTTACTTTTGGTGACAGTATGACCGGCTCAGCGGAAGACAGCAGTGGATGGTGTTAACCTTGAATTTTAGCAAGAGTCTCACAACAGTCTTCCACGGTATCTTTGTAAACAGAATTGTGATACAAGTGGCCTACAAGTAAGAAGGAAAGTCTGACAGTACAGGATTTGTTCAGTCTGGAATGGAGGTAGCTAAGTTGGGATCTTGTTACTGATTGTGCCATGCTTTTCTCACAGGGATAAGAATGGGCAGCAGAAAGAAATTGCAAGGGAGATTCTGATGAGATATCAGGGAAAGGCCTTTGACAATGAGGGTAGTCAAACATTTGAACAGGGGCCAGCGAGCTCATGGAATCGCCATCCTTAGAAATACTCACCATTGGAGAGGGCCCTAACCCTGATCAAAGGTGGCTTGACTTTTGCTCAGGGGTGTAGCTCTTCCCCAGTTTCTCTGACTGACAGATGACTACAAGAAGTACCTTCAACATAAATTATCTATTATTCTATTGTGCATGATGAACGCTGTTTTCTACAAATTAGATTTATTGCATAATTTACATATAGTAAGTAAAAAATTTTGGATTTCAGCTTAACATGCATTCTCCTAACAAGGATAAGTCCTTGGTCATATTAATGTAAAGCCTATGATACCGCTGATGAGAAGGTGAGGTCTTGTGCTGTAAATACTCAGCTAGCAAATAGGTGCATTTTTCTGTCAGAAGTGCCTGCCACAGTGATCATAATGCTTAAACAGAATGGTGCTTGGAGAAGATCTGCATACTGATGAAAACAAGCTGGTTAGAGTTAAAAATGGGTAAGGCAGAGGTGAGCACAGGAAAGCATTCAGAACCTATAATTACACAGAAGATGTACCAAACAATGATCACTATAAACCATTGTATAGAAGAGGTTTTGAATTTCTTATTCAGTCCCAGCTCTCATTAAGTAGCATTTCTGAATAATGATTTCTGCCTTTCCCAGTTGATTTAAAGTTGTTGCCCCAAGTTCTGGAAGATAATGAGTTGATTCTGCTATTATCACCTCTTGGAGCGACTAAAGTTCTATGATACAGTTGAACATTTTAAGCCATTTGAAAAACTATCTGAAACAGAGTAATAGGTTATACCTCAGTAGCAAAGGCTACTGCAGAGATTTCTGTAAAAACATCAGACCTGCCTTTTGCTTTTTGTACTGCCTTTCCTCAGAACATAAATTTGAGGTATCCTCATACTCAGCAGCTAAGACAGCACATCTAAAACACTGCCTAAGGGGCTGCGATCAAACATTTTTTTCTCATCTTGCACAATGGAACTTTCTGGAACAAAACCAGTTCCAAGTACTACAGGTGACGTAAGTTCCCCAGGGTTAGGTAAGTAAGGCTTCTGAAGTATTACTTGGCCTGCAGACTTTCAACAAACTTTCCTATCATTTACCCCAAATGCTAGACAAGTTTCTCTGCCTTTGCCCTCTCTCATATGCCAAAACATATACATCAAACAAAGCATGACATCATGCACTCCTACACTAAATGCACTGGGTTTATGCCATGTTCTTTTGTGAATATCAATGGCTACAGGCAGTGCATATGCAAATTATGACACTACGTCTAGGCTTTGGGAAATATGGTTTGGATTGCAGGCAAATTTTATCACACATTACTCAGTCGTATTAAGGATGCCATTTTATTGATGTGTATTTTGTGTGGTTTTGTGGATATATAGTTGTTGTTATATATATAGTTGTTGCTCCCAAAGCACCAAAGCATCTTCCTGTATGGCCCCACATAAATTATTGCTTTCCTTCAGGGCCTATATTGGTTGCTTATTCACCCCTCCCAGTTCTCCACTTACTTCTTTTTCACCCTGAGCATCCTTCTATAAATAAAAGCAACTACTAAGACAGAAATCTCGGATAGAGAAGATTATTTAAAATTTTCTTTAGCTAGTCATTTTGCAAAATAGCAGCAAAGTGGTTACAAACTGTTGCTAGACCATAACCACACTGTGCCTTGCACTTCTACCACTTCATTATATTGGGAAATGAGAAAAATAGAATTTACTTTTTAAAAATATATTTCTGCAATTACTCTGCATTTAACGTTACAGACAAATCCACTATTCCTCAATAAATCCATCAGAGTAAGCATACTATTTCACTAGGCTAGTTTTAATGATGGCTTAGATATAAGTTGTGCTGGATTTGGACATGGTGCAATGCTGCTTTTCTTGAGTTCAGCAAGTTGAGTGATGGGAGACTCTAGCTCTGAAGGTACACAGGAGGACACAGCAGTAAGTTCTGGAGAGTTTTTTATGCATATTCAATTTCTGATGCTCAGCTGGCTCTCAATATATCAAAATGGTAATAGATTTTCTTTCTTTAAAATATTCTTCATGCAAAAAGAAAAAGGCACTTTACACATCCATATGCCCAGAAGAAAATGATCTCATTAGATCTCATTGCCAAAGTCATGTCAGCACCTCTTGGTATATTTAGTGGTGATCTTAAAGAGTGTCCTACATTTGTGTGTTTCGTGTTGCAAAGTACAAATTATGTTTGTGAGTCACTGGATAATGTTCTCCTTTTCTGCACATAAACTGGTATTTCAGTGTGTTCAGAAGAGTACATTTGATTCCTTCTGATTCCTATTATTTGAAAAATTTCTTAATATAAAATAAATTGCTTGTCTACTTTTACAAAAGCCCAGTGGCTTTTCCTTTAATGACGCTTAAGTTGTTTGTGGAACAGAATAACTTTATTTATTAACTCGAGCTGATTCAATGCTTATACATCTTTTTTAAAGCCCTAAAAGGCTGAGACAAGAAGCTGACAGCAAATGTCTCTTTAAACTTCCCAGTTTCTTACTGAAAGCTGGATAACAAAGATAAGAAAAAGGTCATCTTGTCAAGGGTATAGTATAAGGAGTAGCACCTGGAAAGGCAAAATTCTACTTTAAATAGCATTCCAATAAAACAAAGATATACTAAAGATGAAAAAAGCAAAATTTTATTTCACACGTATCCTTTAAAAACTTTACTGCTTTATGCTAATGAACAATAATGTTTTACAGACTTGGTTATAGGAAGCTCTAATAGGTTTGTAAAGTACACTACATTCATAACTGGAAGTGATCCTGTATCACAAATACTCCTTAGTTTTTAAAGGATTTTGCAGATATTTACCTGATACAAAGTTAGTGATCTTCCCAATATCACTGCAGCTTAACTGCCTCGGTAACGTCCACTTTACTGCAGCTTCCAATTTACTGCCATATACCACTGATAATCTTTTGATTTCCAAAAGAAATGATGGCTCCTTTAAGACCATTAAAGTATAAAACCATTGGGCCCGAGGTCCTCATTGAGCCCGCTAATTTGTCAAATTCTAGTATTATGGTATTTTCTATGACAAAAAAACATTGTTGAGATTATTAACTGAAGCTTATACCTTATACAATGAAAACTGCTTCTCTCAATATGCAGAGGGAAAAATAGGACTCATCTTCCTCAATAACAGAAGGATACAGACCTGATGGAGTGGGACCAGAGGAGGACCACAAAAACAATCAGAGGGAAGAATCACCTCTCCTTTGAGGAAAGGCTGAGAGAGTTGGGATTGTTCAGCCTGGAGAATAGAAGGCTCTGAGAAGACTTTATTAAGGCCTCTCAATAATTAAAGAGGGCTTCTAAGATGGAGACACAGTTTTAACAGGGCCTGTAGCAATTGGACAAGGGGCAATGGTTTTAAAATAAAAGAGGGGAGATTCAGGCTGGATGTGAGGAAGAAATGTTTTACAATGAGGGTGGTGAATCATAGAATCATAGAATAGTTAGGGTTGGAAAGGACCTTAAGCTCATCCAGTTCCAACCCCCTGCCATGGGCAGGGACACCTCCCACTAAAC